>JBCJKH010074935.1:0-22997 GCA_039877255.1 Loriculus beryllinus | reverse complement strand
CCCAGAGAAGCTGTGGCTGCCCCATCCCTGGCAGTGTTCAAGGCCAGGTTGGACACGGGCTTGGAGCAAGCTGCTCCTGTGGCAGGGGTTGGAGCTGGAGGAGCTTTAAGATCCTTCCCAACACAAACCAGCCTGAGATTATAAGATAGTGGAGGCAAGAATTCTGGGGCATGAGTAGCTTAATGCTAGACTTTTAATTCTATAGGGAGACTTCTTATAATCAGTACTGTCACAATCAGCCTTCACGTCTGCAAGGTGCTTTTCCCAAGTATCTTTTTAGTGCTGTGCAGTAGTAGCTGTGATGCCTTTTGCTATTAAAAAAGAGATTTTAAAAGAAAACCTGAGCCTTACAGGTTTGTTGCAAAGCAGGCTCCTCAGGTGTAACTGCCTGTAGTTCTCTATACATCATTTAAAACTTCTAGCATCGACTTGAGCAAGAAATGAAAGCTCTTTAAAGAGCTGCGATTTGAGTTATTTGAAAGGCACACAAAGAAAAGTAATGGCACATTTCTTCGGTATTTAATAATTGGAAGAAGTAGATAGTATCTCCAGCAAAATTAACATGTCACAAATGAGGTAACTTAAATAGAAAATAGAGGAGGTGGTGTGGTGCATTTTTGAGGTGGCTTTTCCAAAGCAAGATTGGGTGAGGAGGGAAGGGGGAAGAACCAGATTAGGTTAGAATGCTCTACAAAAATACTGTTAGGAGATCAGAGGAGCAACATTTCCTTTGAGTAATTTCTGTTCTGGGGGTGTAAAGCAACCTCCTAGTGTAGGAGAGGGATTATGGTGAGTGAATCCCGTGGATCCTTCACACAGCATTGCTACACTGGAAATGGCTCTTAAATCGAGCTTCAACAGCCACATTATAGTGCTGAAACATCGTTGAGGTGTACAGAGTAACCATCAGGCTTTCAACAGGCTCATCTGTAACACAGCAGATAGTGTGGCAGTTGTGTCATCTACCCCTTACAGGAGTTTTGTTCTTAGCTGTGTATTGTAATATTTGCCTTAGCTTCATGGGGAATGTCCTTGGGGGGTTCTGTATCTCTTGACATCTGGTGGGAGAGATTATAGTTATGTCTGTAGTGAATGTACCATGGTAACACTGTTTCTTAAGCCTTGCAAGGAATGCACTTTTCTTTCCCTGCCAGAGGATTTGGTGAGCTGCCTCATTAGCTCCACTAAAACCTCTGAGTCTTTTAGCCCGTGCCTCTTCAGTCAGCAGGAATCCTGCTGCTCATGGACAAAATGGGGAAAATAGGAATTCATGTTTTAAGTGACGTTTCTGACATGAAGCCAAGGAGGTGCACTTGTGTGTTCTAAAGTGGAGAATGGAAGAGCCACAGAATGCCTCACTCTGGCATTAATCTGTCTACACTGAAACTCCTTGTTGAGCCTTGGATAGGCTGATGTTCAGTAGTCATCTTTCCTTTTGTTTTCAATTTGTTGAGGACCATTTATTGTAGGTATGCTGGAGCTACTGATGAAAAGGACTGGAACCACAGTCCGCAGTATTTTATACAGTGGTCAGTATGTGTGCTAGGCATTGACTGCATCTTCAAGTTGCTTGTGGACTCCAAGGCCTAGCAATTTGAAACCCGGTGTCTGAGAGAGAATACTTGCTTCATTTTGTATCTCACCAGTTTGCTGAGCTGTGGTACCTGTTCAGAAGTTAAATTCCACATACAGTGCCATACTGCCCTCTGAGAAGAGTCCATGTTTTTGTTAACTCTTCCAAACATACACCTCCCTGCTTCCATAGCTATCAGAAGGAAGGGTGAGCTTTGGGCAGTGTTTGTGTCGCGCTAAGTGAATGGAAGAGTAGTGGATGGAAGAGTGACCTGCCAGTGGAAGAGGCAGTCCTGCTCCTTTCTCATGCTCAGCTGGGAGCTCCTGTGCATTGGATCCCAACCCGTGTAACAGCGCAGTGAGTTGGTTCAGCTGAATTACATGGCAGCATATTAATGTTGTCACTAAACCCCTAAACTTCATAGGAGAAAAACTCTGATTCCTCATAATCAAAATAGAATAGGAAGCTTTTTGGGTTAGGTTTGTCTGCAGCCCTCACAGGTTATGTGCATATGTATGGATTAAGTAGTTTTGATTCTTTGTCAAAGTGTGCCCACTCTTTGGTAGTGTCCTTCAAATAGCAACGTGTCCTCCAAACCTGAACATGTAGTTGGTAGGTGTTGTGTAGGACATTCAGCACATCACGACTGAACTAGTCCATACTAGACCTGTACCAGCGATTCCTTTAATCAAGTATTGCTCGGTAAACAGTTTTAATTGGTATAAACAAATGTTGTAGTTAGAAACTGTTACACTTTTGTGAAGCTTATCAAATGTCTGTGTATTTTCTGTTGGCTAAAGCAGCACAGAATTGCATCCCTTCCTTTGGAAACCTTTCTAAACAGCCACGATGTCAACTTGCAGAATAAAGGATCCTTCTGCATCTTCTTGGACGCTTGCTGATTCTGCTGCCCTGGGAACTTCAATCTACCTTTGTACTAGTACCTTCTATCTCTTTATTTTACAAGTACTTCTTACTATGACATCGGTGTTTGTGGCATAGCTTTGTGGTGTGAATATATAGTTCTCGCACATACCTCATGTGATTGACCCAAAGCATCCAGATTGTGCTGGTTTTAGTTTTATCAGTGTAGTTCTTGGTAATGAATTTGAACCGACCATTAAAAAAATAGCACATAGAAGATGAAACAGAGATTTATAATTTCACATTTTGTACTTGTGTAAACCGAAAGAACCAAGGCACAGAGGCCTGGATTTTGCTGTCATCATTCTGAAACCCGAGCCATGCTGTCCTGCTTTTCCCTGATGAGTCACAGGAATGTGCTCCTGTCCAACCTGCCTGGAAAGGTGCAGTGCTGCAAGGAACATGCAATAAATCAGGAAAAAGAGGGTGAAAGTAAAGTAATTCCTGCAGCGTTCTCACTGCACGCATATTGCATATTCGCCTCCTCTACATTCAAGACTATTAAAATAGAATCATAGGAATAGTTCCTAATCCCCTTCCCATGGGATTGCCAAAGCCCTCCCAACAACTAGAATGGTGTTGGTGCAGCAGGGGAGAGTGGGAGCACAGGGAGAGACAATGTGGGTCACACAGAACGTCTCTCTAGGTGGGTCTCTACAGTGACCAAGATGGGTCTCTAGGGAAATCCATAAGAATAGTGTGAGAGTGATAATTTGAATCTACTTTAAAGTGTAGATCTTATGTGGAGGTTTATATAGAACTAGTTTATAAGTCTTCACATCCTTTGATTTAATATGTTATGGCAACTGTTTCCATTTTACACTTCAGATACTTAAATCTCAGAAATTCTCAAGGCTTCTACTTGTAAAATGCTTCTAGAAAAGAAAATCAGGATAACTATATAGTGGTTATGGGTCTTGTGGCTGCTTCTCCTTGTGTTCAGCAAAAGTTCAGCACACACCCTTGTACTTACCTATACAAAAGTTCATCTTCACCACAGGTTTTGGTGTTTATGGTGAAGCCACCACCAGCAAGAGCCCATTTAAAGAAACTGGGGTGAAGAGTGTCATTCTGCTGGAAGCATATGCAAGTATTTGGGGGCACTCAAACTTTTAAGTATGGGGGAAGGTTGCAAGGCCATTTCCTCCTGAAATGAGTATCCTGTTATAACTCTTGAGTGTTCCAAGTCTTCCCCAGTTTGAGGGGTGTTTCCATTGGAACCTTGTGCTGATCTGTGGTGTTGCATGAACCGGACATCATAGGAGTGTTTTGTCCCCTCCCAGTCCGTCTTGGAACAGAGGTTGGGCAACACAGACCCAGCCCAGTAATTTCTGCTCTTGTTACAGCAGATCTGGAAGGTGGAAAGGGACCATTTGGTCCTTGGTAAAGTTACTGATAGTTAAAATTCCTGGACCTTTCCCAGGAAGTGTCCTGTGTTTTGTAACTAGGACTTTGGGGCTATTTCATCAACAAACCATCACTAGCTAAAACCATCAGATTGAAAATGAACCTGTTTACTGGTCAGTGGTTATGTACGGGTTTGTGAGAAGAAAGGCTTTTTTGGGAGAAAACTTGGCTTTTCCAATTGAAACAGTTGTATTTCAGGAGTTGGGTTTTGGTAGTTTCCTCAGAACCCGTCGTCGTTTAAGCTATCAAGGTGCATGTGCTGGTGTTCTCCCACTGTGACATTGGTGTGTTGTAAATGATGTTTCGTTTGCTCTGTGCGTGTGTGGTAGTTTTGGCTATGTTTGCTCTGTTGACTTGTTCCTGTCAGTGCCACAAGGTGGACAGATGAAACGAGACTTGAAGCAATGCTTAATCGTCAAGTCTTGGGCAAGTGTAACTTCAGCACGTGTGAAAACTGGAGTCTTCTAAATCTCTTAGTGTCTAATGTGTATCAACTATTCTGTTATTAAACAGAATGTTGTGAATGGAGTGATTTGAAGTGAATGGTGGGAATTAGATCACCACAGCCTGAGCAGCAATATCAATGTTTGATTACTCTCTAGATCTAGAATTTAGCTAGAAACTGAATAGGAAGATCTAATAATGGTTTATGGCAATATCATTAGTGTGATACGGATACTAGGAACCGAGTAGATTATATGTGCACATATTGTAAGTAACTTTTGTGTTTTCTTGTTCATTAAAATAAAAAATATGTGAAAGGGTTTCTTAAACTTCAGTGATACTAAACTTAAGGTAGTATTAATGCAGTTTCAGATTCATGGGCTCTCCTCAGGTCAGCCTCTGTAATGAAGTGGTTCTGTGAGGCATCTTAAGGATTTTTCTGTTAAAATGTGGGTTGTATTGTGCCTTTTTCTTAAATTTGTGGAAGCTTGGTGTGTTTTGGAAGCTTCCCCATGAAATCCCCCTCAGGAATCTTTGAAGGTGGTGCCTGATTTTCCTTTCAGTTTTTTTGCATAGTTACAAATAAAAATTTAACCTGTAGAGCCAAAGTGGAACTCTCTTAAATTCTTCATTTGGCCTCGGAGACGCAGTATCTGAAGGATCAAAGACAAACTTCTTCAAAAGAAGCTATATGAATCTCTGCATGGTTTTTGAAAGTACTTTTAAAATGCCAGTGAAAGTAAATTGCTTGGATTGCCTACTTGACAGTTAAGCTCTGGAGATGTTATTTCACAGACTTCGTTATAGATTGGTACCTGCTCTTCATGAATAGAAGGTTATAAAATTAAGCCTTAAATATTGTATTATCTTCTTTGTTCTAGCAGCTCACAGGGAAGAGAAAAGGAATGAAGATAGAGCAGAGGCTGCACTGACATCAAAGAAAGCTGTTGCATCTATAATGGAGAAACAGGCGTCTTCTCTCTCTAGAAGTCTTCCTTCAAAGAAGGCCTCCTTCTCTAACACATCAGTAACTAAACAACCACTTAAACCTTCTGCTGCGAGTTTCAAAGGTGTCATTCCCAAGAAGCCTTGGCTTCCAGCAGGCAGTGTTCCTTCAAAGCATTCATCTCTTTCTCATGGCTCATCAGTTTCCAAAAAACCAGCTACATCTTCCAATTTGGGTGGAGGACTCAAAAAGCCTTCACAGTCTTCCATTTCTACTGCATCTGGAAGCAGTCAAGGAAAGGCATCACCCAGCCCTATCCAGTCACAGCCCAACTCTCAGATTCGGCAAAATATTCGACGATCCCTAAAAGAAATTTTATGGAAGAGGTGGGAATTTAAAGTGCTTATCTTATGTAGGAATCTACAACTAGAAGTAAATGTTTAGCCTAAAGAGTTTTGCTTGCATCTTGATAAGGAGTACTGAGGGATTGAATTCACACTGCAAACTACTGCAAGTGTAATTGGTATTTCAGCTATATATTAATAAGGATCTTTATTAAATAAATGCAAAAAAGCCTTTAGGAATAAAAAAGGGATCCTCACTAACCCATTTATGGGCAGGCAATTACAGATGTATTAAATTACAGTATAGGGGCATTTTATAATGCAGGTGCTCTGAAGCTTTAAAATCAGGTGATGGTAGTGTTGGGGATGTAGAGGTTATAGGGAGCATAGTACAGGGAACATCACAGTGAAAGGTTAGATGTTTACTGAAGTAGAGATTCTCTCCCAACATAAAAATCCACAACAACAAACCCAGGTCAGTGGACAACTCTGTTCCTTAGGAAAGGAAAAAACAAAAAGCAGACATTCCCACAAGGATTATTAAAGCTAATGCCAGCTATTGAGGCTTACTACAGAGCACTACACTCTCGTGATATCTCTGAAGTGGAAATGCTGTTCACTGTGGAGAATCTAGGACTAAGACTCAAGCACTTGAGCCTTACTGAGGGAGGATAAGCCTAGGTTAGCTGTGTAGAGTTAGCTTTTAGTAATGCTACCTGAAGATTCATGCCTAACATAAATGCACATACCCTTTCTGTTTTTAACAGAGTCAATGATAGTGATGATCTGGTCATGACAGAGAGTGAAGTAGGAAAAGTAGCACTCAATATTGAAAAGGAAATGTTTAACTTATTCCAAGTTACGGACAACAGATACAAGAGTAAATACCGTAGCATCATGTTCAATCTCAAGGACCCCAAAAACCAGGTTTGGAATTTCTTTAAACAGTAAATATATATATTGAAATAGACTTTGGGTTTTTAGTATTTCAAACTCTGCCTTCAACATTGCCTTGACCATTTAGAGTTTCAAGGCAGAGACTTATGAATTACACTATAAAAGATTATTATAGAGCCATTCAAATATTAGAACAAACTGTTTTAGCCAAGTAGAAGTTCAAAGTCTACATCACTTGGTCATGTGTATTAAGTGTGGGCATTTGGTGTGAAATACTTAGTACAGAATGGCTTTCTTTAAATATGGACTTTATTATCTCCTCTTGTGATATTCTCTACTGTCTGTTAGATACTGCCTATATACACGATCATCTTTATGCTTTAAAAGAAAAAAGCTGATGCTGGCACAGTTGAAAATACTCACTAGAGAACGCTTGAAATTTATTATGATTTTTAATTTCTACAATGGATATGAAACAAGAAGTGGCAAATTCTGACACTCCTATTCAGTTACATTGATTGTTATTGATAATGAGGAAAATTCATACTTTGTGTATATTTCATCTTTATGTTCTGGTTACTGCACCTTTCCAAATTTGCTTGTAAGTAGCCAATATCTGTAATAGTGAATTGAGAAACCGGAACAGCTTTTGCCTGTTAAGCACTGCAAATCTTGTTAGTTACCTTAAGCAGGTTTTCTTCAGCGTAGGAATGAAGTCTGTTCTGTTTTCAGGGACTCTTTCATCGTGTCCTTCGTGAGGAAATCTCACTGTCAAAACTGGTGAGAATGAAACCAGAGGAACTTTTATCTAAAGAGCTGTCTGTGTGGAAAGAGAAACCAGCTAAACCGGTAAGTAACAGAATGTTCCCTTATATCTTTAATAGATACAAATTAAGAGTCAATTCACTAACCCTTATCATCAATATTACATTGATGCACCATTTTCTCCCTAATGAAATACTAACAACATTTGGTCTCAATACGCTTTTTCTCTACCACCAGGTAACTGACAACAAAGTACAAAATGAAAGTCTAAAAGTATAAAATAACAAACTGGTTTTATTTTTTTCAGACTCCGGAGTCAAGAAGCAAATCTCATGAAGTCAAGAAAACAGCCGTAAAACGGGAACATGGGCCACCTGTAAATATGGAAGATTCTCCGCCAGTGTCTGATTCTGATGTAAGTATTGGCTATTGCTTCAGCATGAAGACATTGAGGGAGATAAATCAGGGCCTCCAGTCTCTCATCGGAAGTGCAGATTGTTTCAGTTGAGCTGTAAGGGTATTCTTGCCTAGTAGATATGCCATGAGCATGTGTCCTTTTAGTTTGAAAGAGTACAACAACCCAATGATAGGCATATTTGGATGCACTTCTAAAATGCTGTGTATTTTTTAGCCCTTTTGTCAACTTACAGAGCAGTCCTTTATTTCTGAATATTAGCTATCTACTCCAGAACGTGTGGAATGAAATGAAGACAGATACTATTTGAGAGCTGTATCTGACATCACATGCTTTAACTAAGACCTTTAATCTTTCTTTTGAAAGAACCGAAGTTAGTGGATGGCTTCCAAAGTATTTTTTTAATAGTAGGAATTAATGATCAACTGGCATATCTTTTGTGTTTATTCACTTTTAGGAGCAGCAAGAGTCAACTCGAACTGCATCAAATTCAAACAGTGCTGCTTCTCTAGATGTGTTTAGCAGTATGCTGAAGGATACAACAAGTCAACATCGAGCCCATCTTTTTGACCTGAACTGCAAAATCTGTACAGGTACCTACAGTGCTGACTTCGTGCAAAGTAGAAGAATGGTTATGTTAAGAGTAGTGTGTTTGTTTTTCTCTAAGCTGTTTCATTGTTAAATAGTAATCAAAAGCTTTTGAAATCAATTTACAGGTCAGATTTCAGCATCTGAAGATGAAGGACCGCCTAAGAAAAAGTCAGCGGCTTCTGTTAAAAAGGTGGAGTCAAAACCAAAGCCAGAAGCTCAGCTGAAGTATGAAAGTTCTGCACCAGCCTCAACAGCAGAGCTTGCCACAGAGGCCATCTCTGAAGACACAATGGAAACTGAAGATGAGCCAGTAGCAGAAACAGTTCCTCAGTCAAGCGCAGAAAGAGTAACTCACATTCCTGCAAGCCAGGCCCCTACCAATGCAGATTCCTCTGTACCTGAAGAGGTCTCTGCTTTTCCTGCCACTTGTGCTGGCGTAGTTGTCACGACAGTAACAGTTTCGGGCAGAGACCCCAGGACAGCAATGAGCAGCTCCTCTGGTATTGTGACCCCAGCCCTGCGTTCTGCTCCTGCCTCTGACAAAGTTTCAACAGCGGAAACAAAACAGGAAACTTCAAAACCAATTATGACTGTCCCCAAATCAATATTGACAAAGCCATCATCCTCACCAGATCCAAGATACTTAGCAGTTCACCATTCACCCAATGTCAAGTGCGTATTCTTTATAGTAACCCAAGCTACCCAGTCTTTAATGTGGTTATCTTCAACATCCCGTGTGTCCCATGTCCCATTTCCCTCCTGCCCATTAAAAGGCATGGTCAGTGTTAAAGTTCTGGTAGCCTGATTCAGCATCTCATAATTTACCATCTCTAGTTGGTAAAGTTTGCAGACCATCAGCACATAAATAAAACAAGGTATTACACAGACTTGAAATCTGCATGTACATTAATGTAGAGGAAGTATATGTGAGAGTATAAAATCAGTCCTAGATTACTCATCCTATATTAAAATACTTCTACATCTGAATTTATGAATAACCAGTTGACCAGCTTGAAAGGAGGTGAATTTCTTCCATATTCTGGGTATATACAATAGTCAACATAAGTATTAAGTATGTTCTTATGCAGCTGCAGTTAAAAGATTTTTGTTTGTAGCAAATTCTTTTACTTGAGAACCTCAAGTGTATATTGTTAACCCAGTTAGTGGGAAATAACAATTCATACTAGTTTGTTATAGAGTCAAGATCACAATATAGTGATCCTGTACTAGTTACAGTGCTAATATGATTTTATAAAGTAATGTGTTTTGGCATGTTTTTTCCTGTCTGCAGCTGCAAGTTCATTTACTGTTACTCCTTGCTTTTTTCACTAATAGCAAGTTAATGGAAAACGTTAAAGCATTTAGTAATAAATCTGTTGTTTGTTTAAAATAAAGTAGTTGATCAATAGAAGGAGGGAGGAAAAGAAGAAAGATTCATCCTCATTTGTGTTCTGTAACCTCTCTGTTCTGGGTTTGTTTTGCAGTGTTGCAGAGCCACGCTCACCTCAGGACAGCGACACTTCCCTCTTTCTCTCTCGTCTCAACACCATTTGGAAAGGATTTATTAATATGCAGAGTGTGGCCAAATTTGTCACTAAAGCATATCCTGTCTCCGGGTGCTTTGATTATCTTAGTGAGGTTAGCACTGATGTGTTTATGTGTTTAGAATAAATCTGCAGCTCCTCTTGCTAGAAGGGCTGGGGTCACTACATAGATGTTATGTTAGAACTGTAGCAGTGGCTAATGGCATCCCTTTGGTAACAGGTAGTTCAGACTAGAGGGGTCACTGATGTAATCTGTTACAGAAGTTTTCTTGGTCATTTATGAATATTGTGCTTTTTAATACCTTTCAACTGAAACCAATTGGATGCTGTAACTGGGGAAGAGTGTACATTGAGGTAATGAGACTGTATGAAGGTTTGAGCTAAAGCAAATGAGCTTTTCTTTCCCTTTTCTCTGAAGCTTATTTTATGTGACTGTTAGGAAGCTTCAAACACAAATGTGTGGTTTAGGACTTTTATTAATAGGGTGGGTGGTTCTCTTTGATACTGTTTTTGCTAAACCGTGTTTCACAGTCCCCATGACAGGAAGCTCACTAGAATTCATGTGAGTTGTAGTCACAAGTGCAGCATTTCCCGAGAAACTGAAAGAGTGGAGGAAAGCTCTATTTTAGATGGCAGCTTCCCTATAAAAAAAAAGCCAGTAATGAGCATACAGAGTTTGCGTTTTTGCTGCTGTCCTTGTTTGGGAGTGCCTTTTCTAAGTATACCATTAGCCTCTTGGTAATTAAACACCTTGATATTTAGAAATAGCCTGTCTGAAGCTCCTAAGTATGTTTGAAAATTTCCTACAATATAATAGTGCATTATCCTCTGGGCTGCTGGGATGGGGCAACCTGCATTGCTTTTAAACATCAGTTCTCTTTTGTTTTTTTCTCATGCTACCATGTAATACTTCTCGTTTAGGATTTACCAGATACAATTCATATTGGTGGGAGGATCTCACCGAAGACGGTCTGGGATTATGTTGGCAAACTCAAATCTTCGCTGTCCAAGGTATTCACTTAAAATCCTTTGCAAAATCCAGAAGAAAAATACAGCAATATGAAATAAGAACTTTTTATGAGTAAACAGCAAATACTGACATAGATCACACCTGGAAAACTACCCACACCACTTACTCCTTAGACACTTTTGATTTATTGAGGAAATAGTAGTATATTGCTGCAGAACCTCTTGATCTATGTCTTCTGCATATTAGTTAAAATCTTCATACTGTTTATTAATTTTTAATGATTGAACATTAGTTATTCAGTATTGAAGATTAAACCCCAAATTTTAAAGAATCTTAATGGATTTTACTATTAAAAATGTTTCAGAAGTGAAAAAAATGAGGCCCTGGATACAAATATAATCACAAAACTAAGAATTTTCCCTTTCATTTGTATTAACTTGAGCCTCCAGAGGGTTAGTTCGATGTAGGATACACAAGTAACTTGTATTTCTGAAAATGACAAGCCTAATTCTGTTTTAGTATTACAAATTGAACAAGAGTTCTCTCTTAAAGCCAGAGTATTGCCTTGAAAACATAGTTGAAGTGATAAATGCACAGTTATATATTACCCCTGGAATTTGTCCTTTACCATTTCATTTGCTGGTATATTGCAGCTTGAATTTTTCCACTTTGCTTTTGTATTACAGGAATTGTGTTTGATTCGTTTCCATCCTGCAACAGAAGAAGAGGAAGTTGCCTATATCTCTCTCTACTCCTATTTTAGCAGTCGTGGTCGTTTTGGTGTTGTAGCTAATAACAACAGACATATCAAGGATCTCTACCTGATCCCCCTGAGTTCTAAGGACCCAATTCCTTCCAAACTGTTGCCCTTTGAGGGACCAGGTAAGCACAAAAGAGGGGAGGTTAAATGCTAGGTAAAATCACCACACCTAAGTCAATCTAAGACAAATTGTTGAATGTTTAATGTAAGTATTACTAAATTTTTTCTATATAAAACTAATTTTAAAGTATCTAAATAGGGAAAAATTGGAAATCCAACTCTGGTTGAGATAAAATTATCTGAAAATTCCATAGCTTTTCCAACAAGATGCTTGTATGCTAATAAGAGGATGAGTTTACCTATAAAATCAACTAAACCCAGCCACATTACTGGAAAAATAACCAAAATAGCACCCCCACACACCCTATCTTCATCAACCCATAAATCCACAAAACCAAGGCCTTTACAAGCCATTCAGTGTTACTTAAATCAACCAGGAAGTGTAAGCCACAGAGGAGTCAAGAAATCATTGAAGACAAAGGTAGTATCAGTAGTGGTTTCACTACTCTGTTATTGTCTAATGCTGACTATTAATCTGTATGTGCTGATGTGTATGGAGCAAAGTCTGGCCAAATCACTGACTTCTCAAAATTAATTTGTTGGAGGAAAAGGGATTCGTATTCCATAGGGTTAGTAGACAGCAGGTAGTAGTTGGTATAGGTAGGTTATAGTACAAGCTTCTGGTTTTAGGTAAAAATACCATTAGTAGTGTTCCGTTTGAGTTTGCTCCATGCCTGTGTGTTCAACATGGTGACAGAAGAACCGAGAATGAGCTCACCCATGAAACATCCATTCAAAAACTTGAAGTCATCTTCATCTGAGATTGGAGGAGTTGCCTGTGCGTAGTTTCCAAATAAGTATCTGGGATTTTATACACAATAACAGATTGAGAAGCTGAAGAGCTGCAGATTACAATGAAGGTCCTACTTCATTGTCATAGCAATGGTTTGCAGACTATTAAACGGTAGGTATGAAACAGCAGGCATGCAAGGAGCTGACCTTTCTGAGAAGCTGTCATCTCCTCCTCAAATACACATCTAGGACTAAACTCAATAAAGCCTTCTCAGAGCTTGATTGCAGGAGCAACAGTGTCTGGGACAGGTTTTCGTGTGTTGATGGTGTATGACTTCAGCAACAACAGCAAATGATACATCTCCCTCCATGAGATTGCAAAGGGCACTTGCTCTGAATCCTCAAATAAGATTTTTCTCATACACTCCAAGTCTGTCTTACCCATCCTGGAACAGTGCACAGTGGAAGTCACTGTTTTTAGGTTATAGCTAAAAAGGCAGGATTATTTCTATTTGAATTATAACAATATAGCTATAACTGTTGAATCTCAGCACCTCATAGTCTTTAACTTACTGAATTCTTGAAAGGTGCATAAAAGCTGTTATTCCCATTTCATAGCCAAGATGTGAGGACACTAAGCACAGAACAATTGGCACAGGGATATAGGCCAAGGGTCTTAACTCATGGACTGGCTTTTCCAGCCAGAATAAAAGCACCACCCTCCTTTCTGGTCAGTAACACCAGGAAGTGACTGGTCATTGAATCAGCTGTAGAAGCTGGGCTGGTAAGTAGCCTGCTGTAGGGAGGCACTTCCTTGTCACCTCCCTGCGTTCCAGTGGAAAGACCAGCTTTCCTTTTTACTTCCTTTTATTTTTCCTTTATATTTTTCACTTAAAATGAAACTCTTAAAAGAAATACAGGTACAATTTACAGGTGTTGTTCATGGAGGTGAATTTTGAGTTTTAGATTGAAGTATCTATTCGTAGGTAAAGTGGATTAAAGGATAGAAATAGAAACAAGGTTCCAAAGGCCTAGAGGCCAGAAGATGTAACAGTTTCTTTGACTTAGACTTTGGCCATCACTTCACACTTGTTGGAAACCTCTGTAACAGCTTTACTTCACACTTGTGCTAAGTTGTGTTCAGGTAAGGTGTTTTTCTGGTTTTGTATACATGTTAAAACCACAGTATAAAAGATGTGTAATCCATTGGATGGAATTCACTGCTTTTACTTTCATAATCAATAAAAATATTTTATGGAAAGTGGTCATTGTCTCCTTAAATTTAATCATGTACCTTCAAGTAGAGTTGAGCAAGGACTCAAAAAGCATTATGCTTTAGATATACTTATCAAATCATCTTCCGATGACTGGAAGGGGGGAAGAGGGAGAGGGCAATACACCCCTGCCGCTCCAGAAATCCTAGTTAGGAGATATTCCAGCTGTATTACCCAGTTCTATCAGACACATATGGATTATGGATTTCTCCTGATTTCTGGTGGACTGGATTGGGAACACAACTGAGGACTTCTGAACTGCACTAGTACCTAGAAGATCTACAAAAAACTTAAACATGGGTGATTTAAAACCAGAAGACAATGGAAGGTTACCCATACTTACACTTAATTTACCTCAGTTATTATCAGATTTCAAGTATCAGTGGGCTCTTCTACATTGTCTCTGCAGTGGTTTGCTGTATGTGAATTTACTTTGTTGTTTCACATACACACTTAAGATTATTTAGCACTTTCATCTGTAGATCTCAAGGCACTTTGTAAAAATAGCATGATCAGACTTAGTTACCAATAGAAAGGGATTTATTGAGGGATTTAGTGGCAACGTTGGCAATGTAACAGTTCAATTAATGAAACAGCCTTATATCAGCAAAGGATTCTACAGACGTTGATCTCTTCTGGTGGTTTTACGGTAGGATAAAGTATGAAGGCATGAAATCTCATGCTGTTTAGAACGCTCTTAAAAATTGCAACAGATTGAACCAAATTTTACCTGTAGTGTCAATGGAGTTGGGTGTCTATCTCAGCAGAAATCATTAGGAAAAGCAGCAGTTGTAGAAGAGTGTGGCATGAAATTCATTGTGTACCTCCCTAGGTAGCAGTGTTGCCATGCAGGCAGTGATCTATACCTCTAAATCTGATGATACCAGTCAGTTGCCCTCATGGTTAATTGGAACGAATACTGAAATGAGGTTGATAATATTTAAAGACTATCTTGAATCAGTCTCTCTGCAGTTTAAAACTGTGCACCATGGGCATGTTTAGTCCATTCCCTTGGCTGTGTACAGAAGTTGGGCACAGGTCTCTTAACAGTTCCTTACCTGCTGGTGATGGTAGGGAAAGATGTGGCCATTATATGCATAAATATGGTAAGACTGATATAATTAATATATTTAAGGATAAAAAAAAGAAAACCAAAAAACAAATACTTGTCCAGTGCTGATACTTAGTACATCCTGCTTTAGCAGCTTTAGTTACAGGATGTATCTCAATAAAATCAGTGTCTGGACTTCAGGTACATAAAAGGATAATAACTATTTTATGAATAATATAGTGCTGAAAGCTGCTAACTCTGCTGACATGGCTTGCAGCACTTCTGAAATGCTTGTGAAAGACAAGCATTGAGCAGTAATTGGAGATTGAAGCCACCATTTTCCTTAGTAGCTAAAATTAGTCACTTAACTTATTTATGGATGTTGAGATAGGATGGGACTGACTTGAAATGCTGCACTGGCTGTATGTTCCCATTTAGAAGCAGCATTTAGTGTTTGATCGCTTTGAACAAAGTGAATATAAAGCCAGGTTAGGCAAAACTTCTAGTATTTGTGTAAAATTACACTAGCAAGACATAAGATGTTAATGGGGTTTCTTCTATGATGACTAAGCAGATTAAATTACAACTAATGCTATTAACTTACTACTGGAATTTATTGTTTTGAAAGTGTATTAAAACTACCCTGTTTTAATTAGTGCCTCGATTGCTGTTTCAAACCTGATTTTTCAGTAATTGCTGTTTATTAGATACCCTGTTTGATGGACTTTTGAAACCTGTTGAATTCATTTACTCAGTGTTTGAGATTCATTGTGACTAACTGCATAAATCACAGGTGCCTGCATAGAAGTCAATAGCCAAAACGCTAACAATAGGAGAACAGCAAGTGCCTACTAGGGAGAGCTGGATGAATGCCAGTTGTGAGGTACTCTCCACTGGTCAGCACCAACCAGATGGGGAGTTGTTATTCATATCCTGATAAAGAAAAGATATAAAGCAACTTCATGCACAGTGAACCATTTCTAGCTAATGAGTCTCTTCTGACTGTAAATTGTGAACGTGGGGGGTTTCCTCAGTTGTCTTTTGAACTATATCTTGATCTTATATGTTAATATAATTTCATTTAAGGTAGTAAATTATTGTGAACAGAACTGCTATAACTGCTTTTAGGCTGTGGGTGCAGATGAATAATTGGATAAGTCAAGTATTTGTGATCCTTTTTGAATAGCCTTAGCTTCGTGTTGTTTAGATAATACTTTGTTTAGTTCCTGTCCTGCCTGCTTTCATTGTCCATCTCAGCATCCCTTCCTCTCTTATGGGACAGATTTATGCATGTACTGAATTATTAGCAAATCTTAGTCCTGGTAATGTAAGTGGTTAATTTTCTTCATGCTTTCATAAATCTTATATGTTTTTTCTAAATATGAAAGAAGGTGAAAATTTGCAACACTTTTCACCTTTTTTTAATCACAAATCTTGTACCTGGAGGAAAAAAAACTTTTGGGCACTGAATTTTAGGTGTACAAATAGGAAATAATATGTACTACGAAATGAAATCTTCCTAAAGCAGCATCTCCAGTACCCTCCTAAGCACAGAACTTCATTCTTGGCATGTTATCTTCTTTAAGTGCAAGTGGGAACTGTCCATGTAAAAGGAAGAAAGGCAATAACAGTCCTACAACCCTTTGCATTTTTCCTCTATAAGAAATTTTCCCATCAGTTTAGGTTGTACTTCTCCAAGGATTCAAGCCTGAATGAAGCTTTCACTAAGGTGTAATTCTATATTTCACTTACAGAAAGACCTACGGCATCAAACTAAACCCTGCAGCAGAGGGTTTAAAGTCACCAGAGTCTTGCCCAAACAACTCTTCTCTTGCAGGGAAAGTGAATCCAACCACACATTTAACTCCTTCCAGCTTAACCCCTCCTTCACTTGCTCAGTAGTGAAGCAGTTTCCTTGCTTCTAAAGTCTAAGTTCCAAGCTTTGATACTATTTCCAAACACAGTTTGTTTGAGGTCATCTTCTGAGTGATTACTGGTATTTGTTTTAACTTGGAGATAGACAAAATGTTTATAGACTGGTGTCAATGTTAGTGTTTTAGCACAGATTGTAACAAAAATAGTTACAAAGTTTAGCCTTGGTGTTGTCACTTTTCAGTATCTCAGTGTATACAACGTGTTTGCCAACTATTTAAATCATGATTTCAAATTTATCGCTGTAATCTTTTATTTAAAATATCAGGGAAGGGATTAAAACATTATATATTGTATACAAATATATATAAAAAGTAGAGAAATACAGATGCATATGCTAATGAAAATTGCTAGTAAGTCGTGTAATGGAGTTTAGAAAACCCTCTTATTTTTATGTCTTTTGTAGCTGCCAATATATAAAATACTAAGTTTGTACTGAAAGCATTACTAAAAACTAGGTTTTTACATCTACAGTCTTTGTGTTTCCTTTCAGGTCTTGAGTCATCTCGGCCGAATTTAATCCTTGGATTGGTTATCTGTCAGAAGGGGAAACGTCCCGCCACTGGCATGGAAACAGAAAAGCCAGAGGAAAAGCGAAGCCGAATTCAAGCACATGAGGAAAGCGGGACACTAATAGCTTCGCAGGAGAAGAAAGCTCCAAAGTACACCCATTATTCAGGAGACCTTGCCATGAGTACAACACCACCTGGATCTCCTCCACCACCACCACCACCACCTCCACCTCCCGCTCCAGACACCTCAGCAGTCACACCTTCAGTGTTAAAAATACTGTCCTCACTCAAAAGTGGAAGCACAACTACTGCAACGCCACCGCCTTCAACTACGGCCTCTGCCAGCACTGCTGCTGCCCACTCTTCATCCACCAAAACGGCCACGCCGCTCGAGCACATCCTGCAGACACTTTTTGGCAAAAAGAAAACTTTTGAGCCTGTTGCTAAGGATCCTGAAACTGTCCAGGCCTCAAATCAGGAAGGTCAGGTTGCTGCTGAGGGGGGGATTTCAGCCGTTCCTTTGTTAGATCCCATCGTGCAGCAGTTTGGCCAAATGTCAAAAGACAAAGCTATAGAAGAGGAGGAGGATGACAGACCCTATGATCCTGAAGAAGAATATGGTCCAGAGAAAGCTTTTGAAATGCAGACTGGTGACAGTGAGAAACGGTATAATGCGGAAAAGCCGTCAAATATAGCAGAACTAGAGGACGAGGCCTATGATCCGGAAGATGAAACTATCTTGGAAGAAGCAAAAGTGACTGTTGATGATTTACCTAACAAAATGTATACAGATTCTAAAAGCAGTTCTTCAGAAACATCTGCTTCATATGTTCCTGATTTATCTGCATCCTCATCCTTGGTAGAACAGCAAAAGATGTTGGAGGAATTAAACAAACAGATAGAAGAACAGAAAAGACAACTAGAGGAGCAAGAAGAAGCCCTCAGACAACAAAGAGCAGCTGTTGGTGTTTCCATGGCTCATTTTTCAGTGTCTGATGCTTTAATGTCACCACCACCAAAATCTTCCCTACTAAAACCTGAAGTATTCCACCAGGACCAGCAGGGTACACAAAAAGTAGATTTACCTTCCTCTTTAAATCAGCAAGCACAACTTGTAAACCAGAGCTGTGACCCACGGCAGAACAGAGATCCTCGCCAAGCTCGGAGAATGGCAACAGAGACTAATGACAATGCTGACGCTCGATTAAAGCCCCAGGTGGTACAGAATGAGATGGCCACAAGAGAAATGGCTCCAACTGGTTTTCCAAACGCTTTGCAGACGCCACTTGGTAAGGAGGATAAAGTTGCTCAGCCTGGTTTTACTAGTGACAATTGGGTTTCAAGTGAAACCATCAAGGCTTCTACAGTGTCCCAGAAAGAGTCATCTAATAGCAAATTTGAAAACACTCTCCAAATCACTTTGGAAAACGTGAAACAAACGGCTTCTGGAGAGCCTTCATCCAAACCTTTGCGTAAGGTGCTGCTTCCAACACCTCCAAGTACGTCTTTCCAGCCTAATTTCCCCACATCAACCGACAGCCAGTCTTTGCATGATATGCATAAAGTGTCATGGTCAGATGAGTCAAAGGAAATGATGGGAAGAGATTCTTTCTCAAATCCAATGTTTACTTCTCAGGAACAGGCAGCCGGTCACTTTGAACCAGAGAGGGGTCTTTCAGCAATGCAATATGATGAGCAAAGAAATCAGACTCATCAGTTTGTAGAACAAACTGAATCTCCATCAGTTCAGGGTGAGGGTGGACCTTCCCAACAGCACTTTGAAGAAAACCGAGCTGGACCTCAGTTTGCTTTGTCAGGGCAGAAAGGAGGACCTCCACAACCACTCATGCAACCCGGAGGACCTCATGGACCTAATTTTAGAGGACCAGCACCACAGTTCCCTGAAGAGCATGGTTTTCCAAACAATGATGGGCAAAGAGGACCTCCATCCGGAAGATTTGGAGGTCAGAAGGGTCCCATTCCTTCCTTATTTTCTGCACAGCATGGACCATCCTCTCTTTTTGGTGATAACAGAGGCCCTGCCCCTCCTTATCATGGTGTTCCAAGAGGAATGTCACCATCTCAGTTTGAAGATCCCAGGGAACCTCACATGGAACAAAGGGAATTCTCAGATTCCCAGTATAATGAAATGATTAGGCCTCCAGGGCAGTTTGAAGGACCAGATCAACCTCAGTTTATGGGAAACAGAGGACCTTCGCCTTTCCCTTTTGGAGGTCAGAGACGACCCCCACCAGCCCAGTTTAAAGGACAGAGAGGAGGCCCTCAGTTTGGAGGGCCAAGAGGTCCAGCCCCGAGTCATTTTGGGGGACCAAGAGGGCCTCACCCAAATCAATTTGAAGGGCAGAGAGGACCAGCTCCAAATCATGTGCCTGGTCCAAGAGGACTTTTGCCACAGCCATTTGAAGAACGGAGAGGGAGTTCACCACCCAGATTTGCCAACCAGAGAGGTCCAGCACCAGTTCAGTTTGGAGGACCAAGAGGATCCACACCTGCAATGTTTCCAGAAGAAAATGAACCTCCCTCTTCTAGATTTCATTTCCAAGGTCAGTCACAAGGCATGAAGCCAACCCCAAGACCACTCCTGGACCTTCCAAGTCATCCGTCCCACAGAAAAGAGATGTGGGATGAAGCTGGACCATCTGCATCTGGTTCCAATATTGCTGGACAAGGACCTGACTCGGAAGGACAGTGGTCAGCGTCTGACTTCCGAGAAGGCAAAAATCCTGAGTTTAGAGGCCAGGCATTTGAAGGGAGACAGAGAGACAGATATGAGGGAGGAAATAAAGACAAGGGCTTAGATCAGCCAGAGTCTCAGCAAGCAGATAATCGACAAGGTAGATCCTTTGAGGAAAGACGAAGGGATCGAGAACACAGCAGACCTTGGGAAAGAGACCGTGGCAGAAACTGGAATAGAGACCGGGACTGGGAGAGACACAGAGACAAGGACTGGGACAAAAATAGAGACAGAAACCCAAACAAAGATAGAGAGAAGGATTCGGACCGAGGTAAGGACTGGGACAGAAGCAGAGACCGAGACAGAACAAGAACCAGAGAGAGAGACTCCTACAGAAGACGTGACAGGGATCGATCAAGAAGCAGAGACAGAGATCGCGACAGAGACAGAGACCGGGACCGGGATCGGAGCAGGGAAAAGGACAGAGATCGTGACAGGGACCGAGATCGTGACAGAGACAGAGGAAAAGATCGCAAAGATCGGAGTAAAAGTAGGGAAACTGGTAAAGAGGTGAAGCCTGAAACACCGAAGGAAACTCAGAAACCATCAGAAACAGAAGCTTCATCTTCCACTGATCAATCATAGAACTAAGACTGATATTTCCCATAATTAATAGACTTTTAGAACACAGCAAGGACTGAAGCAACATCTTGTACATACTGTATATTCTCACCTTTACAGGAATCCCTTTGTAAAACTAGCTTTACACAATGTCCTGACAAATAATAAGCAATTTTGGAACAACTGTGAATGCAACTACTCGAATGGGTAAAAGGCAAGAACACACCGGACTGTCACTTGCTGCATTTTGTGCATAATGTTTTTCTTACCTGAATTCACAGCGTTACCCGTACTGAGATTTTGGGTTTTCTACTTGCATCTTTATCTTAAAAGTTTCCATTTACCGTACAGAAATGGAAAAAGTCTAAGAAGAGCATATTGCTTTTTAAGATTATAAAGTTATGTTTTCCAGTAACTTGAATTGTAATTTTATAAGAGAATTTAACCCAGACCTTAGGAGCCATACTTTTACATCTCATTTACATGATATTTTGGTGTCAAAAGTTGATCCTACAGCACATGCTTTAATAAAAAGGAGTCCAATGTCGCTGTCTTTGTTTATTTGACAACAGCAGGGTCATGTCTATTTAGGAAAAGGCTGCAGAAGAACAGTGTTAATAACTACTTGTGACTGATGAGGATTTGAAAACAGAGTGTTATAAGCTTAAAGTGCCCTGTCTTCCTTTTTGTATACAGGTATTTTGTGGTTTGGAATCCATCCGTTAAGTGTACAGCAAAGAAATAAGTTGTCCTTGGGGGTTTTTCATGAGGGTGAATGGTTTTCATTGTCACATTTTTACAGATCTGTAATTAAAGAACATAAAAGAGTAGCACCTTTACAACCAGCAAAACTTAAGAAAGCCTTAATTCTCTGAACAAGGCTAAGACTCAAATGAATTGGCTTACCAAGAAGAAGTAGTTGGTTAAATAGGCAGCTAAATCTGTTCCTTTGATTGAACTGATTTTGTGGAGCATTTCTGTGGTTTGCTTTGATTTTCCAGAACTTTCCCATACACTTAAGAAATTCCCTGAGGGGTTTTTTTGGGTTTGTTTTTTTTTTTTTTGGGTTTTTTTTTGTTAGAGCCTGCTTAGCCTGGTAGTGTATATAAACCTCTCAATGAAAAAGGTACAACTGCGTTGAGCTGGGAAAGAAGAACAGCGGAACTACATGTTAGGATTCAAGGGGGACTTTTTGCGTGAAATCCATCACACGGCTCCTTTTCATGTGGTCCTCGTTCTGAAGTATGAAATAACCCCCTGCTAATTTATTTGACCGTGTAAATGGACAGTTGGGTAAATATTTTGATATTTTTATAAGATAGTTTTGGAAATATAAAATGAGATTCCTTATAAACATTTACATCTTGGAGACTGCGAGTAGCGTGTAAGCCGCATGGCACAGTTCACATCGGCTCATCTTTGAAGTCCTGCTACGTGGAGGGTTTGCTGATGGAAATGATTATCTGTATCCTGAACCTGTAGGCACAGCACTACAATGCAGAGGTGGTATGAAATGCAACCATCTCCTATGGTGTAAGATTTCGTTTCTTAATGAGATGTTTCTAATTTAAAGACACACATAAATGTATGCAAGGAGTGTGCTTGTTTAGGTTTACTTGATAGAAATCTCTGTAAATTGTATTTTATATGGCAAATTATATCACTGTACATGAAAATACGGGACTTGGCAGGTTTTTGTTACTGTAAAGTAGAATAAACATCTACAGAGAACGGTTGTCCCCTTACTTAAACCTCTATGTGAATGTTACTGTCTAAATGTTGCTGCTTCTCAGTGAACCACAGGAGACTGGTGCCACGTGAGTTCCTTTCTTCATTGTTTAATGAGTAGAGGATATATTGCTGCCAAGTGAGGTTTGGTTGTAGGCATTCTAAAAAGCCTCTGAAAATCTGTGCTTCTGAGTTTTCTTTGAGTTCTAAAATATGCTCTAGTTTATTCTAAAGGGGTTTTTTGTTTGTTTGAATTAGGAAGTTTGTGATTTGTAGATTGTAGAGCAAAGAATAGCTGAAGAAAAAATATATTCAGGTCAACTTTGAGCTTAAGAAAAACTCCTTCACAACGTGTATGAATCCTTGACTTTCTATGAAATAGCTGTATAGCTTTTCATCTAAGAAACACTCCTGCATCATAGATTAGCTTGGGGAATCTCTTCTGACTTCACAAGGGTAAACACATCTTCCCACAGATGGAGTGGTGAAAAAATCAACAGCATCAAGTCAGGCATTAACAACTTTATTAAAGCACAATTTTAGACAGTTTATAGTGGCCTGGACCTGGATTTTGCAGCCAGGTCCCTGTGCTCTTTGGTGACACCTTAGAGCAGCTCCAGTGCCTAAAGGGGCTGCAGGAAACCTGGAGAGGGGCTTGGGACAAGGGTTTGAGGGACAGGCCAAGGGGAATGGCTTTAACCTGCCCGAGGGGAGACTGAGCTGAGCTCTTAGGCAGAAGCTCTTCCCTGTGA
>JBCJKH010074934.1:0-13862 GCA_039877255.1 Loriculus beryllinus | reverse complement strand
ACAGAAAGAAATTGACGCCGCATTACAGAAGGTATAAATTACAAAGTGCCTTTTCCTCAGTCCCAAGTGTCACTTAACTTAGCTTCTGATTACCACTGATGGCAACATTGCCAGAGGTATGAAAGGAATATTATGCTGTTTTAACAGATGCTGTGAATTGCTGCAATAATGTAAAATTGCTTTTGGTGTTTTCACATATTCTTGAAGTGTTCAGATACAATGAACTCTTCTCGCAGTATCCTCTGAATAGTCTGAAAATGGGATTTTTTTATTTTATGCTTATATTTTGCCCTAAGATTACAGCCTCACTTGTTCCGTATCTAGATTCAGTGCGTTATGGTATCTAGTGGGATAAGTGGGCATTTCACCTTCTCAGAAATGTGGTAACTGTCTGTAATCAAATAAGTTATCACTGGCAGGCATACTGCTATTGCCACTTCAGATGTTCTAAATCAATTTATCTTAAAACAGAAAAGGGAAGAGGAAGAAGAAGAGGAGGGAAGCATTATTAATGGTTCTACTTGTGAAGATGAGGAGGATCAAGCTCGATCTGGAGCACCCTGGTTCAAGAAGTCACTGAAAAACACATCGGTTGTTGATGGAGAGCCAGTGAGATTTACAGTTAAAATTACTGGAGAACCGAAACCTGAAGTTACATGGTGGTTTGAGGGAGAAATGTTGCAGGACTCTGAGGACTATCAATATATCGAAAGAGGAGAAACTTACTGCCTTTACTTGCCAGAAACCTTCCCAGAAGATGAAGGGGAATATATGTGTAAAGCAGTCAACAACAGAGGCACATCTGCTAGCACTTGTATTCTTACCATTGAAAGTAAGAGTTAGCATTTTCATTTGCTTCATTCTCATTCTTCTTGCACTTTTCCTATTATAAAATCTAATTATGTTTCTCTTACCCTTTTATTTTCTAGCTGATGACTACTAATACTCTGCTTTAGCTGGAATCTTTCTTCCCCTCAAAACCTCCTTACTGCATCATCTCTTTCTCTGATGGGGCCAACTAAAGAAAGCAAGGATATGCATTGTCATTCCTGCATCAGATAAGAATAAACTTCAGTTGTAAGAGTGTCCAGATTCCTTGCTCAGTACAGAGATTGGTATTAAAGACTAAAAAGAAGGAATCAGTGTATGAAGGATGAACTAAAGAAAAAAGCTAAACTATTATAGTGCTCCCACATTTGAAGACCAACTGTTGTGTAATAGTATAAAGCTAAATACACAACCTGGAAACTTGTGTAGTAGTGTAAATCTACTGGTATATTTTGCATGAACACTGAATATTTAAGCTGTTTTTCTTTATCTCAGAGGCACTGAACTGGCCAAAGGAAATACTTATTGATTTTCAAAAGCTCCAGTGTACTATTTTTAAAGAATAAAAGATTACATAATCGCTCACTTTTGTAGTTTTGTTTTAAAGAGCACTGGTTATTTTGTTTTAAAATGGGCTTGCTTGTTAATGCCACTGACAATCCAAAACTAAAAACAGTAAAACAGTCTCAGTAAGGCTTGTAGTAGTTTTCACATTACCAACATTTGCTTGTAAACATGGTAATTTTTTCATTGCTTAAATGATACAGGAACAGTTGGTGACAGCTATGGCAGGCTCGTATTTAAAGTTGA
Organism: Loriculus beryllinus; assembly: GCA_039877255.1. Taxonomy (NCBI): domain Eukaryota; kingdom Metazoa; phylum Chordata; class Aves; order Psittaciformes; family Psittacidae; genus Loriculus; species Loriculus beryllinus. The sequence continues at coordinate 12,224 of JBCJKH010074934.1, read as the reverse complement.
TGGGAAGCAAGCTTTAAGAAATTATTTTCAAAAAGTGCCTAACTTCTCAATCTTTGTTCTTTCTTAATACAATAAATTGCTGCATCTCTAAATATCATCTTCTTAAGGCTACTGTTCTTTCTTTCTAAGACCTCTTGACATCAACACTAACGTCATTCAGCTAACACCATCTGAGTTTTTCAGCTTCAGCTCTGTAGGAGTAATTTTATGAACAATAGTCACATTTTAAATTAAGGAACATGTGTATAAGCCTTAACAGCAAGACAAGGTAGCTGCAGCACGTTAGACTTCTGCAGTTGTTTCAAGGAAGAAATGTTCCTTTGGTTGAATCTGCTGACTGCTCTTTGTACAGTCATCTACTGAAAATTCCTCTCTTGCATCAACAAAAGTTACAAATTTAGTAATGTCTTGGAAAAAAACAAAAAGGGTAATAAGCTGCATGATGTTTTGAATAAATATTTATCCTACTAGCCACATAAATATATTTTACTTCATCTCATGTGGGTGTTGCTCACAGAAGTACTAGTTAATGCCAAAATCTTTACTCTGAAATTGTTACCTTGAACTAACAAAGGCAGTAATAGGAGCATAAAAAAGACAAAAACATTGCTATTATTATCCATCAGTTTACATTTATTGAGAAAAAAACATACAAAAACCATAATACAGTTAATGTGTAACCCATATTACATACAATGTCAATGCAAGCTCAAAACCACATTTTTGTAAAGCATTCAATTTACCTCAGTCCAAGCTGCATCTCCCTAAGACACTGTTCCCATCACAGTTGCCTTTTAAAGCCAATCTTCTTTTTACACACGGGTAGTTTCTGCAGAGAACACTTTTCTCAGGACGAAAAGGCATTTCACATGCACGCAAGAGAAATATTTGTGCATACATAAGAGCTTTATAAGCTATTACTAGGGAAGAGGGAATCCTGTCAACTGTATGCTTTCTGAAAAGCCCAGACCTCCCTTTCCTCCCCCCTCTTCCAGGAAAAAAAAAGCAAAATAAAAAGCTTCTAGCATGCAATGGAATAACTTAAAACATTACTTTAGAAGAGAACAGGGGAGAAACAATTTCTATCATCCCATAAAACACTACCAGTAAAAGGACAAAATACTTGAAGGTAGGTTGAGGTTGTGCAAGTGAATAATGATTCTCTCTGCCTGGACAACTTAAACTAGAAGACTTACAATAAACCTAGACTGAAGATTAGCCACCTGACATTTTATTTCATGTCCTATTAAAATACAGGCTACAGAAAGTGATACGAAAACACTTTTACTACCTTTGAACATTGTGTTTTCCTTTTTAAACTTTTTGTACTCTTCACATTCTAAACCTGTGGGACTCTTTAACGGTGGGGAGGAAAGGCAGGACACATTTAAAGACACCTTTTGGACAAGCTAATTACATTTCTAAGGAAGGCCAGTCATGTTTTTGGATCAGGATAGCTCCAATAATCTGTTCCTGTTCTCCCAAGACCCATGAGCTTGGAGACGAACTTGAAAAGTAAACACTGTGCTTAGCAAGAACAGCATGCTGTGTAAGCTCAGCAGTGAGAAAGCTGCAAGTCAGTACACCTCAAATGCTACACACAAGAACATCTCACTTTCCACACACTAGCAACATCCAACTGGCATTTTCTTATCTCCTCCCACTGCCTAAATTTAAAATTGAAAGAGTGTTCAAGATATTTTAGAACAGTTGAAGAAAAAAGTATCATGTAAAAGGAATTGACTTCCCCAACACTAAATTCACAGTATCAAAATCCAAATGGTACACACCTAACCTTTTCTCACACCAAAAATGAAGTTACATATTAAACTACAGATGAAATATTAAGTGACTTGAGAAACTGAAGCACAACTGTTTTTAGTTCAAAAATTCAGTATAACTAAGCTTGACTGTTTAGAAGAATATAAATTAAAATAGATGGTTTATATTATTAAATCACAGTTTAAAAACTTAACAGATTATGGAACATTTATGGTCAAACAGTAATACTTTAAAGAATGAAAAGTGATCAGAACAAAAATTATACCCTACACCATTATGTATGGGATACATTTCAAATCTGTTATGTTTTTGCCAATTTTACCTTCTACATGGAGCCCTTCTATGGTCCATGCTCATCGGCTCACCAATGGCATACACTCAAAGGATTCCTCTTTACTGGTAGTAACTATCTCAGGACCTGATTCTATGAGCTATGATTTGGTGCTTGCAGCATCTTCAGCACTGTGTGTGAAAATGAAGGCAGTATTTTTGAATATTTTTCTTTGATGTACAGATAAGCAGGACTTTTGCAAAAGCAGCACATTTCAGAAACAGAATAATCAACAAAAAACCCCAAATAGATGCTGCTTTACATTAACCTAAAAAACAAATCACCAACAAAAAACACCCCAAAAACCCAACCCCAAACAACCAAAAAACCCCAACAAAACCCAAACCAAAAACCTGTACCAGACCATCTGTAAGACATACAAACATTTTAAACTATCAAAATATACAGCAATTCAGTTAAAGTATCAAGTAACAGGATACACTGACTGCTATATAGATAAAATATTTGCTGTTAACATTTAATTGGTGCACATGCTTTTTCATTTAAAATATACTAATCTCTGAAACTCTAGAATTTGTTTTCCTACCATGTCAAATATGAATAAGCAAACTAAGTTACCTAAAAATTCCACTAACACACTATAACTGTTAAGACAAGTTATCAAGTTCAGTGATAACAACAAGATGCAATATTCTTCATATTTAGGTCTCACGAGTTTTAGTGGGAATAGTGCCCTAACATAAAAAACATTTGTGAAGGCTGTTGACGTTTCTAACCAAAGCAATTCCTGCATATTTTAAAGGTTTGAGTCTTTAATTGCAACAATTACCTATTTGAGAAAAAATAACAAAAATTACTTATTCTGATCAAGTTTAATGCAATCTACTAATCTTGTCTAAAAAAAAATAAAGAAAAAAAATTACGTATTTACCTAGAAATATAAACAATTGTTTAAAAGACTTTCCACTGAAATGGAACCGTGAGTAGCAATGCATCTGGGGAAGCAGCAGACTGCTTTTCAATACACAACCACAAAGATCTCACAGGGACAACATTAATGTACTGAAATATATTAATTTATATACTTCCTTAGGTTGTGCTTACCTGTTGCTTTTTTGCAGCAGAACCTAAGGTGGAAGGTCTGGGAAGGCACTGTGAAGTATAAATAATTGCACTGTTTGCAATTAATAAAGATTTTATACCTTAAATGAATCAAAATCAACAGCCTCCATTTTGTGAATGATAAAAGAATCCAGTGAATTTAATTCTGCTCAGTTTAGTACATAATAAATGCACCAATCTATAAGGTTATCTACAAAATACCATGCAAAATATCTGAACTATTAAACTTCATAACCTACACTAACGATAGCAAATGCTGTCCTAGCCTTTTTTTAAGCTACCAGAATAATTCCTAATTTTAAAATGGATAAAAAGAATTCCTTCTATTTCTACAGCACAATACATACATTGCTAATTACTTGAATAACTACTTCAGTTTTCAAGCCTTAACTTCTGTGCAGCCACCCTAAAAAAAACTTTTTCTCAAAGCAACAATACGGTATCCCAAAAGATAAAGCAATTTAACAGTTCTAGAATTATTTAAAACATACCTACATCACTATGTATCTGCCAACTAGCTGAAGACAAAGACAACTTCTGTCTAACAACTGGTTTCAAAGACTTGAATGTTACGATATGCATACTTTAAAACACTGAACAATATACCTGTCTCAGAAGTACTAATAAAAAAAACTATTACTCAGATACAAAGAAACACAATTTTCTTTAGCTACTGCTGAATGGTTCAGGAATACTTACCCAAAAGCTCATATTATGTGTATGTGCATATATATACGCAAACCTATGTTTCTGAATTAAGAAGTAATTACGGTTTCCTAAGATATCAGCACTGTATTCCAACATAATAGTCACACAAGTATGGCATTTTCATTATGTGGAACATTGACAAAAAGATACTGTTGCAGTTCATCAATTTGTCATTCTGATGTACTTACAGTGCAATGCTCCTTGAAGGAACAATCAAGGATGATACACAGCACAGTCCTTCTCACCCCTATAGAGCTAGTTCTATACTGGCTGGATCAAACCTGCACTTCAACAGACAATGGCAAGACAGACTGTATTGCATGTAGTCTAATATATGCAAAGAGCCAATAAATATGCAAAGAGCAAACATAAGATTTCAAGAGAATCAGTTTTTTAGTATGAGCATTAGAGCAATAAGAAGTTTCAAGTATATATAAAAATATTCAGTTGATTCAAATGCTTGAATATGTACAAAACCAAGTTATTTGCTCTGCAGGAAGTTCTCAACCACTCCCCATAACTCAAACAAAACAGCGTTTTAAGGACAGATGCAATTTTTGTAACTACTAAGCATACCACATTGACTTTTCTACACTGAATTTTGAAGTGGACTACTTTAAACTGAAGGCTTAAGCACATTACACTCAAAATTAACTTTCATAACTAGTCTGAAAAAATTCATAAAATAGTTACGCAGAAACAGTTTTGAAGTATTCCATTAAGAACAAAAATTACGTTATAGCAGCTGCACAGGTCTGAAATAGTGGTCATGGATAAAAGGAAATTTCACTGTTAATGCAATGGAAGTATGCCAAAAAAAAAATCATCACTGTCTTAAACACATGCAGTTTTACTCAAATAGAAAGAAAATTAAGGTATCAAGATTACTGGTGCTAGGCAGCAAATACAATGAATGAAAGAGATTCTCCACCTACAACTATTCTGCAAGACTGGAAAAACATGTCAACGACAAGTTTTTAAACTCAACAAGGTTTCATGGGTTGGGGAAAAATAAGCTCATTTGTGTACAGGTACCTTGATTCAGCGTTGCAAAACAATCCTATAATTCTTTATATACCCACATATCCAACTTACCGACACAGGAGGTTTCATATTATTTATTGTAAAGCACAAAACAGGCATTTTAAAAGTGATAAAGTATACATTGAAAAAGTACATTTATATCACAAAGCATTGACCACATAATTGCAAATACATTTGCTGGAATGTGTACATCTACACTAATACTAAAAACAAACCATTTTTCATTTCTACACAGAAATATTACCTCCTATCAGTAGTGATAGATATTTTGTACATTTTCAAAAACACTACTTTTTTTTAACCAAACAAAATTAAGATCTTCATCAAGGCGTCTGCATCCATACATTTAACAAAGGTTTTTTCCCCCACACAATGAAGCAAATACTGTATTGTCCACTTCTTATTATTGGCCCTGTGCAGAAGAGATACATAAGAGATACACAAAAAGTTAAAGAAAATCCTTTAAATGGAGCTAACTCAGGAGTGAAGCCTTTAAGAAAGAAAAACTGGTTAATGTACATGGTGGTGGCTTCTTGCATGGTTTTCAAAACCCTGGGAGGAAAAAGTTTTTCTTAAAAAAAACAACAACAACAACAAAAAGAAAACAACAAAAAACCAAAACACAACCAAAAAAAACAAACCCCAAAACATAATCACCAAACACATGGATAGATACAGAATTTGAGTAATCAGGTAAACAAAGTAATCTATTAATTATTCTTATAGTTACTTCGCTAGAAAAAAAGATGCATACTCCAAAGATAACAAAGCAGGAGACATGCAAAAATATATAACCACTGAAACAGAAGCCAGCCAAAAAAAACCACTTAAACTTTATACCTGTGGTGCTGGAGGATGTTGTGGCATTCCCTGTGGGCTTGTCTGGGCGTAATATGCTGCCTGTTGCCTGTAGTACTCAGCCCATGCTGCACTGTAATCTGGCTGACCACCCGGTGGAGCCCCTGCAGGGGCAGGAACTGCTTGACCTACAAGTAATTAAAATAATACAGCTTGGTTGTTGCAATAGAAATGAGAAAATTTTGAAGTCTCACTGCCTAGCAAACATAACCTAGCTTCCTGCAATATTCCTCCTCAGCTTCATAATAATCTTGTGGCTTTTTTCTTTTTCACTTAACCGCTCACCCTATTATTTTAATGCAATGATTCCCATATAAAGCAGAATTAAGTAACTGTGAAGACAACTTTTTCCATGTCTTGACTGGCGTTCCAGAGCAGAAGTCTTTGCTGACTTAAACTGACCTGAACAACCAGCAGCAATTTAATTAAAATACAGATCAATTAAATTAAAATATAGATCAACAGGCAAGATTACTTTCTGTAATCCATCTAGACTGACTTTATCTTATTGTACAGAATGTATTATTAAATTCACCAGATGCCATTACCCCAATTCATTACCCCAATTGTGGCCTCCTTAATGCAACTGCTAGGTTACTGCAGATTACATTTTTCAAAGGGAGCATTTGTTTTTGTAGACATTTACTCCACCAAAGAATTCAGTCCTGAAACTTCTTCCACCCTTCATTCAAGTTCCAATTCTCTAGAAATAGCATGTACACATATAAGTCACTTTTCCAGACTTACAGCTGAGAACTACCAGTCCCTCCAACAAATACAACTTGCAGCTTTAAAACTTTAAAAACAACTATTACGACTGTGATATGACATTTTTGTATTTACATTCTTAAAGGGTTTTTTCCAAATCAAAGTTTTAGTCAGAAACCCCACCTTCTCCAAAAGTTTCTTCTAGAATACTAAAAAAAAATAAAATACTAAAACCCTACAAAACCAACTACAGCATCCAATGACACTACATCAAGAAAAAAATACAAGCCTGCACCCTGTACAGTTCCATGTGCCCCTCATCTTTTATCCTGCTATCATGAAAAAGCTTCCACACAATGATGGCTGAAAGTTTTCACTCCTACCTGAACCCAACTCACCTTTTATTTGGATAGAAGACCACTAATTCTGGGTAACATGTATCAAAGGTTTCAATGAACTGTTTTCTAGGGTATCAGATAGAAGGTTGATTGTTTTATAAAATACTTTTACACAGAAAATTTACATGAAGAATACTAGGTATCTGAACTCTCTTACATACACGTGTGTTCTTTCAATCCTCTCAAAAACACTGTGACCAGAGAATGGGAACAGTTGGCAACTCTTCCATTTCCCAACTGTCTATACAACTTACAGTTTTCCCCACTTACACTGTAGATATATTAAAAAACCCCTCCATCACTTCTGACGTTATACAGTAAAGCAATTAGCTTCTTTAAATTTTAAGAGCTGAAATAACATTTTACAATTTACCACACTTATAATTTATACTTTTGAACAATTATTTTAACTAGAATGATTTTAATATGGTTACAAATTTTCCCAGGTCACACTATTAATTTGAGGTAATAATTCTATTTAAAAATTATTTAGCTGTCATAACTGTCAACACAGCTGAATGTGCTAATGCATTTTTTTGTGTATTATGACTAAAGAATCTTCCGACATTCAAAAAGGCAGTACTGAAATCTGAATAACAAACCAAATATAATAAGTTTGATGTTTACTCATAAATGTCAAACTGGACTTCTCTTCTGAAACAGGTTAATAATGATTCAAAATATTTTAGCTGCATCATTCCCCTACTAAGTACTGCAAGTAATTCTGAAACTACTCATGGAGTTCAGCTGTTTAGTCAGAACTTCCTTTCAGTGTACAGAATTACACTGAAACAGTAAATGTTCATTAATATCCAGATACAACTGGAACACCAACAAACAAGACTGATGTACTACACACAAAAGAAACACAAGAAACAGAGTACCTCTTCATTAAGGACGGCTAAGAAAGAAAATGCTGATGTTTCTACATGGTTTCCACCTCAAATCATCAAGGGTGGTTTCAGTAAGAGAAAACTTTCCTTTGTTCTTTTTCCTACTACAATGGTGAGGAATCATTAAAGAACAGTTCCACTGTTCCATTATGGAATTCCTCCACTATAAGTCAAGCCCACAATACATCAGAATGGCTTTAAATAAAAATATACAAACTGCTATAGTGACACATTGATCATCTACTAAAATACAACTTCATGTTTCAAGGGAGCTGTTATCCTTGGGAGATTTTTAGGGCCCAGTTATGCAAATCTATTTTAGCGCGCAAGGAAAACTAAAAATAGTATGTCTCCAACTCAAGATAACAGCATCTATTATGTTTTCAAAAGCCAAACTATTCTGTTACCTGGTAATACTCAAGGGAAATTACAAACAAAATTTTCTGAATTTATAAAGTAGGGTACCAAGCAAATAGATAGTCTGGATCACCTACTGGATCCATGTACAGCAACCTAGCAGTGTATATGAATATGTTTATTAGTTTTCAGTTTTATTTTTAATTGTATTTGCTACTCAGCAAGCCTAGGACCAAAATATCAGCCTGAAAAAGGAGATGGATCTTACCACTGTATTTTTGAGTTGGGAAACAGGTTATTTTCTAGTCACTGTTTTGGATACTGTAAAAAACTGAAGTGGTTTTTGTCAATAGCCAAGTCATACTGTACCAGTAGGAAGCCACTCTGGAACCAGTATTATGGTTTTAATGGCAATATTCAGAGGTGCTTTAGTTTACAACTCACTCAATACTTAAACATGAGAAAATTCTGAGCACCAACTGCAGTATCAGATCCAGCTCAGTACTCTCACCCTCATAAGCTTGCCACATGCACTATGAAAAGAGTTTTCTTCAGCAGCAAAACTAAAACTGCTTGGGCGCAGCATGTGGCAAGCTTTAGTTCAGTTCCCCATAACAGCTGCTTATGTAATTATCTGTGCTGTGAAAAGTCTGAAAGAAAAGTCAGTGAATGACTTGTAATTCTTACCTTCCCCTTTTTATATTAATAGGGACATTAAGTTAATGGGGATAGAAGCATTACAGAAATACATGAGGAAGCACAAACAGTAGAGACTGCATCTCGGAGCCTGCAGACCACACAAACTCGCAGCCAGCCAGCCTTCCTGTTCTGTCAGATTTGTACTACTTAATGCTATTAAGGAGCTGGGGAAAACCACCATTTAGCACTAATTCAATTCTAGGTGAATTCTCTGCCCTTCAACCTCACTTAGATCTTTCTAAGTGGATCTTAAGAGAAATGTTATCTTCCATACTAAGATTTTCAACATGCTGATGAATCCAAAAGTTCTCATACAACTTTCTGGGATGGAAAGGACCTTAAAGATCAAACCCTCTGCCATGGGCAGGGACACCTCTCACTGGATCAGGTTGCTCAAAACCCCATTCAACCTGGCCTTGAACACTGCAAGGGATGGGGCATTGACAGCTTCTCTGGACAACTCATTCCAGTGCCTCACCACCATTACATCATGATTTACACACTTGAGCTCATGATTTATAGAGTCAAGTTATACAGGTCCAGACATCAAGAGTTCTCCTTCAGGAAAGAACTCAATCTGAACTAGAAAGGGAAAAAGTCAACCAAAACGGCATTTCTGTTTTTCCTCTTATTTGATTGCTGACTTAGGGTTTTTTATAATTTTGCATTTGAAGAACTATCATTAACATCTCCCAGTGTCTTTTTTGGGTTCGCACTCCTCTTTGGACTTGCTCCCAGGAACTCTATCCCAACACCTTATAACTAGCTATTTAGTTTGAGCAAATGCAAGACTAGTGCAACTCACTTTGCTTTCCAGAGACAGCAAACTAGACAGACGGCAGAGCCCCTGCCAACAAATTACATCATTCTTAAAAAAGCAGAAAAAAACCCCCACAACTTTGCATTGAAAAATGTGAGATGAACTAACACTAAAATGGGGGAAAAAGAAAAGTAAAAGGCCCATCACATTTTAAAAAATCGTGTCTGGGAGTTCTACTACAGTTTTCTTAGTCCAATACACAGTTCTCCAAGTATACCACCGTTACGTATTCTATGTTCCATTCCACCACTTTTGCTGTGCCAAAATAAATAAGATAAAGGTAGTTATGTCTTCACAAATAATTTGACATCAACCTGGTAGAAGGCTGGCAAGAGCAATTAAATGCACTATCAATCTTAGGTCCAAATGCTTAATATTCCATGAGAAAATAGTGTGCAGTTGGAAGAGGACAACTCACCAAACCTCCCATGCAAACAAGGAAACAAAAAATCCAAACCAGATGCTGCTACATGTCTGGTCAAACAGAGATGCCAGAGAAAGCACTGGCATGTGCAAGCCCACTAGTCCTCAGTATACAAATCTACATCAACGACAACATCCACGGGAGAACACTGTGGACAAAAGACTGACCTGGAAGACATTACCATGATTTATAAGATAACAGAACCTTCTGCCAATGCATCATGACCATTTAATTTTTCCTTATTCTGACAAAAACAACAAGCAAATACATTTCATTTTCACAAGCCAGCTCAAGCAAAGTATTTTGAAAAAGCTAGCAACAACATATAACCTGCAATTTAAACACAGATTTTAAGTACTGCAAAACAAATACTATTTAAAAAAAGGGCATGATGTAAATGAAAGCTAGTTATGATGCTTTCATTACCTAGAACACATAAAGCAAGTTACAGGAAAAAAAGTTAATTTATTTACGTTATGAGCATTAGGAAACAACTATCAAACAGCTTCCTGAAGTATATCAAAGTTGAACTCCAGAACTTAATGAAATATACTTTAACTATATACTTAAAAATACTCAGATTGAAGTATTTAAAAGATGTTTTTTCCCCAATGATCAAATACAGACATCTCACTAGGTATGAACTATTTTTTGCAAGTCGATAACTAGCATGAATACAAGCAAATGCCTTAAGTACAACACAACTTTAAGTCTGTTTTTCTGCAGGTTTCAGGGCCTTTAGCAATATATGCGGATTGTGCATTTTTATTTTCTGTGGCTAAAAAAAAACCCAAACCAACCAAACAACAACCCTTCTTACCAAACATTCTACCATGCGACAACAGAAAATACCTGTACACATACCCATCTTTTTGTAGTACTCTTCCCAGGCCTTGGTATAGTCAACCTGCCCTGCTGGTGCTGGATTTGGCTGATCTCCTGAATTACATTAGAAACAGTCAAAATAAAACTACTAGGTTTTGTTTCATGTGTAGAACATTTTACAAATCATGAAATGAAATTTTCAGTAACAATCCCAAATAACATAGCCCAAATCTGACACTGTGAGCCTGGATGTAGTAAAAACTATTACCAATATGAACTATCTGTAAAAGACACCAAAGAAACAAAGAAATGTTTAAAATATTTAGCACGCTTTCAAAATTCAAGGAAATGCACATCACTCACAGTACAAAGTGCTACCTAAAATTTAAGTGGTAAGCCTTATCCAGGTGCAACAATTATACTAATACAACTTACACCATAAATGTAATTGTCCTAAAACCACTAAGGTGATGCAACTAAGGAAATGACAATCAGCGGTTTGGCTCATTTAATTTTTACTTATGACTGTAAAAATTAGACTAGGTCATAGACTAGGTCATAGACTAGGTCAGCCCAAGTAGCAGCAAAATTCTCTCTGGAGTAAGTTACAAGACAAACACAAGAAAACAGACTCTTCTGCAATGAATTTACCCTATATATGAAGACAACAACAAAAAATAATAGGGCGTCTATACCCCCACAAATGAGAACCATTTTACTAACAGCTACCTTGTCCATTAGTTTGAGTTGTAGCTGGTCCACCAGGAGGGGCTGCAGGTGGTGGCTGTGCTTGCTGCTGATAGTAGTGAGCATAATAAGCTGCCCACGCTGCTGAATTGGGATCTGCTCCTGGCTTACCTATGAAAACATAACATAAGCATTTATAAAAAGTAGTATGAATGGAATGCGATCATCAGAGCTCCTATTTCCCTCCAAGGAAAAATCCATCTAAACCAAATAACCATTTACATCCTGTGAGTATCCATTCTCGAAAAAACTTCCATGTTTCAAACAAGTGTATTGTACAGTGTACTGTGAGAGGACTGGTAAGAAAATTGTTCTAAACCCCTTACTACTACAATGCCATTAATTTTTTAGCATGACAAATAGCATCACATTTCCAAGTTCACTTAAGAGTCAAGGTATTAAATGATATCAACAATGAATCATTCTAGCACCAAACAATTTCAGTGGTTTTACTTTCATCATAACATCACACTAATGACACTGGCACAGGTGGAGGAGGGATGCCAAATGCATGTTTCTGAAACAGAAGAATACAAATCTTACTAGG
>JBCJKH010074931.1:0-11511 GCA_039877255.1 Loriculus beryllinus | reverse complement strand
AACTAACCCACAACTGTATTTTGGACATCCACCTTCCTATATCCTGGAATAACTTTCACTTATAACTCCAGTGCAGCCAAAATATGAATGTACATTGACACTGAATTAAAAAACCCAAAATCAAAAAAAACACCAAGAACAAAAAAATCATGAAACCATCAAATAAATAAAAAGGAAAGGGGAAAAAAACCCAAACCAACCAAACCAAACCCCCAATCCCATAAATTAATACAAAACTATAGCTTGAAGGCTTGCTGTAAAAGTGTGTAACTTAGCTCAGACAGGTGTGCCAACAAGAAGGTACTCAAACGTGATCTTACCTTAGGGTCTTCAAGACTGACCTCCTCCACCACAGCCACATCCCCATCTTCATCAGTGGAAAGAGCACACGTTGACAGATTGGACTCCTGCTTCAGAGTTTCCAAAGTAGAACTCTCCTCCAAAACACTCTCTGGGAGCTCATCGGGCTCTTCAAGAATGGGAGGGGAAGGCAGCTTCTTCCCCGGAGGCTTCACAGCTGTTGGCTTTGAGCCTGGTTTAAGAGCAAACAGCCTTGTAATAATTCTGCTCTCACGATGCCCTGTAAATGTTCAGCTTCTCTTGCTATAAAAGGCATTCCCCCATCCACAATGCAGGTAACTGCACTTAAAAGCATTCTGCTACATTCTTCACCTATTCTTCTACCCTGCTGGAAGCAGTGGTCTGACAATGAATAACTGCATTCAGCCTTCAAAATGAAAAGTTTTTGAAAAGTGAGCTCCCTGTCATCAAGTAATCTCTTCATGCAGAAGCCTTTTCATAGCAGGCATAGAAGACCATGAAAGGCCAGATTAGCTTATCCAGAAACTGCTGTCTGAAGAAAGGAGAGTTTCTGTCACAAAGATTCTCAGGTTCTGCCAGAAACCCGACTTCTCCGACTTAAAGCAGAATGAGGACAAGGATTTAGTATCACTCCAAAGATAATCTACAAGAGAAATGATGATCTGTTCTCCTCTTTTCCCTTGGAGTTTCATAGACAAGCTGTAGGAACATACAAATAGTTAAAATAAAGAAAATTAAAAAATAAACCACCATATCCTCTTAAACATATGTCCCAAAAGGCTGGTAGCTTTCACATTACAATGTTCCAAATAGCTAAAGACGAAGCAATTAGCTTCAGGGGACAAGATATTTGTTACAATATGTTTAGGTCAAGGCATCCCAAGCCCACTGCTGCTGAAAGCAGTCAGTTACCATCTTATCTGCTCTCAGACATATTACTCTATGTATACTCATCCCACTTGAAGGTCTACGTCAGTGCATGAATAAATACATTTTGCACACTCTAAGGCTCAATACCAGACATTTCCAACTGAAAAAAACCAACCTGGCACTAAAAGGGGAAGAATTTTTATGTTGTAAGTAAAAAAACGTTAGCTGGCTGCACTGTCAGCTCCTGTGCCATTTCCCACACCTAAAATGACATTTACATATCCTGTAGAATGAAATTATGTGTTTTAATGAGGCAGAGCCTGCCTTTTTCCTTAGCGAGGAGGAAAGAAAGTATTTCAAGAAAGACAAAATGTGGCCAAATCCATTTTAAAGTCTTCAAGGACTTTAGAGCTAAAGTTCTATGAAGACAGTGCTCTCTCATGGGCACAGCCTGAACTGTAAGATATTCTGAAAAAGCCATGAGAGATACCTTCTCAGTTCATTACAGAACACCCAAAGCACATACAAAATTTACCCAAGGATTCTGTTCTCCCAGCAGCATAAGCCAACCTGACTGCTAGCTAGCACACTCTCCACACTCTGCTGGCTTTTAGCCACGCAATCCTGCCTCCTTTCTTGCAACAGTTTCAGAATTTGCCTGACCCTCTGCAGAATCATTTCGGCCCTTTACACCATAAGAAAGAAAAGTGAACATCCAAGCTGTATAGTGTGTGAGCCCATTTCATTTGCATGGGGAAGAGGAGAAGAAATGGTACAGGGGTAAGCAGAAGCAATTATCTTCTCAGTGATTAGTGATAATCATAAACACTATTTGGTACACAAACACCAGTGCACACTTCAGCCTTGAAAATCTCCAGAGATTACCACTTAGAGAATTCCAAAATGTAACAATTTTGGGGAAAGAGAACATAAAAAAGCCCATGGAAATAATCAAGTAAGTGCAAAGATAAATATATGACCAAAAGCTTTAATGGAAGCTTACAGCATATATATATTTTTTTTTAAATAAAAGAATCCGTAAGAAAAATGTGAGGTTCCCCCAAATTTCCAAATCATGATCTACCTTTAGCTGGTGTTGATTGATGGGTATCATCTTGGAAACTTAATTTCGATGGAGAACCAGAGTTGGCCTTTTGACCTTTTCTTCTCTTCTTGCTATCTTTCCCTTCTTCTTCATTGTCAGACTCGGAGACCAAAGTATCATCTTCTCCTGGAGACACATCTTCTGCAGGTGGGGAATCTTCTGGCACTGGAGTCAAAGTAACCGTAGCTAGCTGCTCACTCCTAGCCTTCTCTCTCTCAAACTGACGGTTTAAGTCACTCTCCTCTGCAAAAATGTATGAAATATACTTTGTTGTCCTTTGCCGACCTTCATCCTCCATAAAACCCTAAGGGAATAGTTGGAACATTATTTTTCCATCTTATTTCTCCATTCTTGCAGTGTTCTTCTGCATCAACAGTGAAAAAGTTTTCTAACTGCTCTTGACTTACATTAAAATATATCATGGTATTCTCCTTTTTCTTTTCTAAATAACAAAAATGTTGACTCACCCCAACATACAGAAATCACAAGAAACACCAAGCTTGAAAAAGAAACCAATCTGTTACCTGTATACTAGAATGAAGTGCCTGCAGTATGTGGGATGTAGATAAGTCTAAAAGAACACACTATATGTATTCAGACTAAAATGGAAAAATTTTAGATATTCTATATAGGGTTTGTTGTTTTTGTTTTTGGTTTTTTTAACTCTACAGAACCTTTTACCAAATGACAAGCTCTTAGTAAAAATGTTCTCTAATGATGGGAGATAGCAATTATCCTGCCTTTGTGAAAAGGGGCAGATGGGTCATGTGAGAAATGACAGCTGAATTTTGTTTCAACAAAATTCATCTTGTTCAAATAAAAAAAAGAAATATCTGAAAATAATGAGTTTCATCATCATAATCTCTAAAGAAGAAACTTTTTTTCCAGTATTCACTGGTATTTTCAAAAAGCAAGTAGATGAATGATTTTAAAAGTACAAAGGGTCTCCAACAAGATCTTTCAGTAGAGGATCTTGCAAAATAGAAGTCTTGGAGCCACAAATTAAGCAAAGAGGCTATTCTGAGTTGAGAAAAATCTCACCTCATGAAGTAACAGCCCCCAGGTCACTTGAGTTACCACTTATTGTACAGTGGATTATTTAGGTAAGTCATTTGGACCAGGTGAAGCAGGGCAGAGGCCAGTTTCTCTGCCCCATCTCTTTTTGGAGGGCAGACTTGTGTCACGGTGCTGGGAACAGTGTTTCTCTGGAAGGCTGTGAAGCTGCTGCCAATAGAATCCCACCAGCTGGTGTGGATCACCAGAATGTGTGCTCCATACAGACAGAAAATATGGGGCCATGTTCATTCTTCCCCATGATATTTATTGCTTAAGCATCCAGTCACAAACCAACATAAAATACTTGTATGTGTGGGTCAGCCAGCTACTGCTATTAGATGTCTAGCAGCTAACTAGGAAACGATAAAGAAAAGGTATGCTAAAGGAGCAGATATGCTACCTTCTAACAACTAGGCTTAGTCCTCAGACTACAGAAGGTTACAATCTTAATGCTTTTTGAATGCTTAGGTCTTATATATCTTTTCCTCAATTGAAGTCATATGCTTTTCAATCTTATCAGGACTCTTTCACTGTCAATTCTTAAATTGATGCTGTTTCTATTGTTTGACAACAATGTTATAACACATTACCACAGTAACCATAATTGTATCTCCAGTTTCAATAAGCATCTTACCTTGACAACTTTGTACCTCTCCAAAAGACGACACAGCATCCTTGACTCTAGCTTTCCCACATTCATAGCCAAGCGAATTTCTGCCTGAGAAATACCTTTGGTTCCCCTACTTTCAACTGTTTCAGAAAGGAAAACAAATCTCAGAGAAAGAATTTTATGCAATTATATAGACATGTATGTGTATATACATTTATATTTGCTCTGAATAACTGAATATGCCAGAATTATATAATATTCCCCACTAACAACTAAAGATATTTCCACAGACATATACAATATACAATCAAATACTGTCAAAAACCACAATTTTACCTGAAACAGTGCCCCAGCAGGATGAGGTTTGAAGGTGATAGCTTCAGATTAAAAGCAGGGGTGAATTTTCCCCCTGACAGCTTTCCATAGTTAGATATTAATTTCTCCATTACGAAATGAAAAGAGATAGAAGGAGGAACACCGTCTTCTTCAGAATCTTTTCCCACCCCACCACAACACCCTGGTTTTGCCACGCCATCTTATTTGAGCGGTATCGGTAAGCTTCCAGGAAGGGCTAAGGCAGCATCTATAGCTTCAATCTAATTTGAACATAAAGCTCATCTTCTCCATGAAAATTTGACAATTCCCAATATTTAAAGAGCAATCAGAACTAAAAAAAAAAGAAAAAAAAACCCAAACAAAAAAAACCCAAACTCACAATACATACCTTTCTTATATACATACAAAGAGTAAGAAGGGAATGGGAAAAATCTTAGGATGTCCTACTACATCACCTACTTAGCTCATAAGCCTGGGTGAGCATATCCCTTTCGCAAACAATATCCACAGGCTGAACAGCTTTTGTGATGATCTCTTCTTCATCATCATCATGGTATTCTTCCATTTTCTTTTTAAATTCCTTTACTAATTTAAGGCAACGGACCATGACATCGGTTCCTGTGAACACAAATGTTAGTAACAACTCTTAACAAAATGCAGGGGTGGTGCATGTATTTAAACCATTTTATTTTTCAGCAGCATGAATAAGTAGCAGGGGAATGGGGAAGGAATGACCAAAGACAACTCTTTATTTCTAGGAAAGGCTGGAAACAGCTTTTCTCTATATACAAATCTGCCAAAATACCACCTAGCTGAATTTGAGGTGCTCCAAACCTTCATGTGCACCATTAGGGCTGCCCAACAGGAAAAATTTCAAAAGCATAAATAAATCAATTAAAGGGTTAACTGTTGACCCTGAATAACTGAATATGCCAGAATTATATAACATTCCCCACTAACAACTAAAGATATTTCCACAGACATATACACAGTTGAAGATATTACATCTTCAGAGCACATACGTGACTGTGAGATCATTCACTGGGTGTAAGAACACTCCTTTTTTTTCCTCTACAGACTCACTTTCTATAAATGCAAGTCATATAATGAAAGAAACCCATACATTTGAAGATACAGAATTCATACAGTAAGCTATCTGGATGCAAAACTGCTCCTTAGCACAGGATTGCCTTTCCTCAGCAAATGATCAAAGTGGGTACAAGTTGGTGAGCCCTACCAAGTCCTGCTGCAAGTTCCCAATATTTAATATACACAGGACCTAAAAGAACTGTCAGTTTATTGTTTGCCCTTGCACCTTCTTCTGTATTTGTGTGCATGCATGTTGGAGGAAGCATACACCAGAACATAGTACTGCCCACCAGCCACTAGAATCTCATATGACCGAATTCCACATCTTAACATGTTAATGTGCACTTGCTGTGCTGTAGTAACTCTCCACCTACTTTTCTGTGAAACCCCATAAGGGTAGAGTGGGGACAGATGACTTCAGGCAAGCTGCAGCAATTCTGCTCCCTGACCTACAATCATCAGCATCACCTTACTCCTGCTGAACAATTTAAGAGACTGGTAGTAAACTACAACCAGGTTACTGCACACTGCCAGTTATCAAACTGCAGTGATTCAGCAGCTACTGCAGAAGCAGCCAATTCATCCTGCAGCAGTGGGTGGGAACATCTACAGCCATCTGTACTCCTCTGGTACTGCCCTGCTGTGAAAAATGCCAGGTGAAAGCTTGGTTGAAATCACTGAGGTTACAGCTAATGAACTTTATCTTATGCATATATCTGACCACTTATTGAAGCTTAGCCAACATGAAGTTAATCCACAGTAATTTAACCACGTGACTGAGCACCAGGACAGATGATTCCATTATTTTTCCTCAATTCTTTCCTGAATCCTTTTTCTGCCAGTATTCTAAGATGCTGTTTTAGGGTAGTAATTAAATGCTGACATTGTGGTAGGGCTGCAGGCACTGTTATTATGTCCTCTGTATTTCTACAGCCTACTAGTTTTCACTTGAAGCAGTATTTGAAAACAAAACCCCACCACTTCCCCAAAAAAACACACCAAACCCACAAACCAAAACCTCAGCAAAACCAAAACACAAATTCCTTTTACTTTAGCTTTTACTCCCTAATAATGTGCTTCCCATAGCAGATGCTCTGCTGTCATCCTGAGTGCATTCCACATATTTCTATCTGCTTTCCGGTATAACTTCAGAGATTAAACTATCTTGATCTCCAATGAAAATCAGCTATTATTAATTCATCACAGTTTAATACATAGTAGTCTTTAAGGCATTTGTGTGTCTTTTCTGCTTTTTAGCCTGCAAGATGAAATTACCATTCAAGTGAGAGATTCATCAAGTGGCATATTTCTGATGACCTTAAGCAGTAAATGCAGCTGCCATCATGCAAATCTCTGACAAACCTGAATTATCTACTGCCTTGTGGGTTGCCACTAAGCTTATAAATGGACTTGTGTTTTCTTGTCTTATAAGTAAATACTTTAATTGGAAGTTAGATGTTCTTACTACTGATTATAAACTCCTTTAGGAATACTATCTAGTCTTTTGTGGTTTATTTGCAAGTGTATTCAGCTCACTAGAACATCTCTGCATGTCAGTGTGAGGAAGTAAAACCAAATACAACCTGGTGTAATACCACTCGAAGATAGTCTAAGAGAGAAAATAGATTTTTGTCAATGACTATGCTCAACAGTGTGACTAAAGCTACCCCTGTTGTGCAAGCCTCTGTATACTGAGACACTTGCTCAAACTAGAATACATTAACTATGTACAACAGGTATTTTGTAAAAATTAGATTTATAATTTCCCCCATGTATTTTATTTTAATCTATTCTAGAATATTTTTAGGATCTCTACTGCCTTCCTGAAACTATGAACTTAAATTCCCTTGTGTAAAACTCTCTCTGATATCAAGAGAAGGAGGTGAACCGGTGTATTTCGTGACAACTGAAGTTGTTCAATCACTTTCTTATTTACTCAGTATGAAGTGATAGATTTCTTTATGAACCATGCTAGAAGCTGTACCTGCTTTTGGCTTTTGGTTCTCTTTGTCCGTAATACAATTTCCCTAAAGAGAGGGATTTCCCTCCCCACACTTAAAATAGTTGAAGGAATTTGTTGTTTTAATCAAAAGCCTTAATACAAGTCTTTGTAACTGTCATCACTTTTGTCTTCTCAAAGTGCTCATATTTTTATTCACACTTGTACTTCTTCCTTTATGATCACTCCTATGCAATTTGCAATGTTTAGTTCATATAAGATTCTTTTTTCATTTTCACAAATAGTTCACTACATCTCTGAAAAAAACCCACACTGTTTTAGAACTATTTTCTTTTTAACTCTTGCAAATCTGACACTTGGGATCTTCTGTAATTAAAGATTTGATTTAGATTTCCTTTAGTATTAATTGAATTGGTGATACTATCCTTCCTCATGCTTTTTGTAATTACTTCTTGTAGTTTTTTCCCCATGCAAGTTTTATCTGCATCTTTTTCTGAGAGCAGTTGCTATCTTTAGTTTCCTCTCTTCATGTTTTTCTGCTCATCTTTGTCTTTCCACTACATGTTTGGAAGTTATCAGCAGTTGTTACAAACCTCTTAAATATGAATTCAAAACTAGTTATGCATTAAACTATCTCCCAGTAGACTATGGCTTTTTTGAATAGTACTTGTTGGCTATCTTGCTTACTTTAAGAATTCCAAGGTAGTGCTGTATAAGCTTACTTTCATCATTTGATACTAAACTTTCCACAGAAACTTTGCATTCTCATGACTTTCAGCAAAAGTCAGAATTTCAGCAAAAGCTGTAACTAAGATGGTCTGTTTCTTTAGCTTATTTCATAATAGCCTTTTCTGTTTTACGTAACCTGTCATATATTTTTGTCAAGTTTATTGATTTGTCATTCAACCAGAAAGGTCAGCAGACTGCTCTTTGTGCCTTGAATCACAATCAACTGAAACAACTTAAGCTGATACACAGCAAACTTGCCTCCAGTCATTTCTTAAAAACCTGGAACAAATGCCTAATTCAAGTGGGCTGCAGTACTGTAGCTTTATTAACACATTTCTCCACATAATTGCCTAGGCAGATTTTCACTTACACATCTTTTAATATTTAAAGCTTATAGATAGAATGGTACCAATGTAATTACACAAAAAGAAAGCAAAGAACATGATTCTAGCTACCTTTCTTTGTCTTGTAGGGTCCTCCACCAGGGTTTATGTCTCGTAATGGGATGGATACTACCTTGGCTAGGCCAGCATTCATCATATATTGATACAGACGTTTGAAGGTTCTTTCACAAAGACCCTAACACAAAGACAAATGACAAAAGTCATTGTAGCCAAAAAGTCTCACCTGTAGGTGATTAGTATCAACGACATTCATACTGCCTCTTCTTAAATCACAGTATTGTGGAGTAGGATATCAAAGAAGAATCTTAAGTCCTGCTAGTGCAGACACCAGGCAGAGCACAAGAGGCTTCTGGAGTGTGTTCTATCCCTCTGACTCTACTGTCCAAATAAGCAGCAGCACTGCAAGTCAGAATTGCATGATGATACCCACTGACAAACTTTCCTGAATCTGTGGACTGAATAGAACTCCTTATCACAAACAGCAACTTGATCTAGTAAGTTTTTAAGATCCTTCTTTTGATATTTCATCTCCAAATTTTGTGCAACTTAAAAAATCAGGCAGTGCAAATCACTGCCTTGGATACTTACAATCATGATTCTACATGAGTGAGAATTTGAAAGAGTAATGAATCTCACCAGTTCTTCTCTCAGGTTTCCTAATGTCTCCATCTGGTTTGAACGAGCACTTAGCATACTTGAGAGTTTCTCCATCAGAATATCGTATTTGCTCCTCCTAACCAAGAAAATGATTTTACATGTAAGCATGCATACAGCTTTATAAACAAGAGTTGTATCTTTACAAAAGGTCACTCGCTAGGGAAAGTATGCTGAAGTGCTCTCAGACTGTTTTAGGAATTACAGGGTTTTTCCTTCTGTGAATAGCACTAAGAAGAGACTTCAAATGAGGTAACAGTGAGTAGCCCAGGCTGTTGCTTCATTGGCAATCCACAGAAGTACAAGTTTTAATCATAGAGAAGATAGGAAAACAAAAAAAAATCTATCAGAAATCCATGTGAAGTGAGAACACTCAAAATTAACAGAAAGATTAGTGCCACAATATGAAGAGTTAGGTTTATGCAGGAAGGTGAGAGGAACTAGAATACCCTTACTGTATACAACTCCAAGACAAGTAAGTTTTAAACTGTCCAGCATTCAGGAAAGGAGTTAATGAAGAAATTGAGAACAGTCAATAGCAGGAAACTGTGATGGTTCTGTGACAACAGAGCAGTCTTCCATTATCATAAAAGGTCACAATCTAGTCAGGAGATCTTTCAAACACCTGACTGGCACATACCTATCAACATGAAAGCGAGTCAGAAGCAGAAGAATTGAGTGCTGCTGTGCTCCACTTGGTAGTCTTATGACATGGGATTGCATTGTTATGAGACCATTTCTGTCCAATACTCTTCGGTGATAATGAATTTTTCCAGCATCCACTCTAAAGAAAAGATGGCAAGATATCTATAGGCATAGGAACTTCTGCAAATCAGTTCTAATTAATTTTAATCCCAAAACACTTTACCTAAATAACCTATGGTCTTGGCAACATATGTTGTCAAAATTATAATCTCAAAATTAGGAACTGCCAAAATTAAGATAACCTGTGAAACTGATTTTCATAGTTAATTCGATGAAACACAGAGAAATACCTCCAGTTTTAACCTACAGTCCCTATGCATAATCAGTGTCATGGCATGGTTTAATGAGACAGCTGAACCATTATTGTAGTCCCATGCCCTCCTTCTCCATCCTCTCCTAACTCCTGGCTACACAACAATCACAGCCCCTCTTGCAATAACTTCGATATTCATCTCACTCCATTTTGAGCTTAGGCAACCGAACTGACAGAAAAGTACCCACAAAATATTTCCCCTCTGCACTCATCATCTTAGTTACCTAAATGAGCTTCCTAAGTGGCAAAAACCCAATGCCAGTGTGGTTTACAAGCTTCATCTCCTAAAAATAGTGAATCCTTAGCAGCAATGCTAATATTCTCCAGCATTCCAATACCAGGAGTTCCTCAAGAGGCTATGTAATGATCCTCTGTCCGCAAAATACATGGTCTAGCTTGGGAGCTGGTAACTCTGGCTGCTGTTCAGGTAATAGAGGAATATGTTGTGAATAAAAGACAGACTAGGGAAAAAGTAGGCCCCCTCTGGAAGCTATTGGGAGAACCGGCTACCCTGGGTTTGGAGAAGGCTGAGGCTCTGAATGACTTCTTTGCCTCAGTCTTCACTGGCAAATACTCCGACCACACCACCCAAGCCTTGGAAGGCAGACACAGGGACTGTGAGAAGGAAGACCTTGGGCCCACTGTAGGAGAGGATCTGGTTCAAGACCAAGTTTAGAACCTGAACGTGAACAGGTCCATGGGAACTGATGAAATCCATCCGTGGGTCCTGAAGGAGCTGGCAAATGAGGTTGCTAAGCCACTCACTGGCCATCATATTTGAAAAATCATGGCAGTTAGGTGAAGTTCCTGATGACTGGAAAAAGGGAAATATAACCCCCATTTTCAAGAAGGGGAAAACGGATGACCTGGGGAGCTACAGACCAGTCAGTCTCACCTCTGTGCTTGAAAAAATCTTGGAGCAGATTCTCCTGCAAGGCATGTTAAGGCACATGAGAAACAACGAGGTGCTTGGTGACAGCCAGCATGGCTTCACTAAGGGGAAATCCTGCCTGACCAATTTCGTGGCCTCCTACGATGGGGCTACAGAACTGATGGACAGGGGTAGAGCAGTTGATGTCATCTACCTGGACTTGTGCAAAGCGTTGGACACTGTCCCACACGACATCCTTGTCTCTAAATTGGAGAGACATCAATTTGATAGATGGACCACTTGGTGGATACAGAACTGGCTGGATGGCCGAACGCAAAGAGCTGTGGTCAATGGCTCAGTGTCTGGCTGGAGGCCAGTGACGAGTGGTGTCCCTCAGGGGTCAGTGTTGGTACCGGTCTTGTTCAACATCTTTGTCGCTGACATGGACAGTGGGATTGAGTGCGCCCTCAGCAAGTTTGCCGATGACA
>JBCJKH010074928.1:29510-42103 GCA_039877255.1 Loriculus beryllinus | reverse complement strand
GAAAATGGGGGTTATATTTCCCTTTTTCCAGTCATCAGGAACTTCACCTGACTGCCATGATTTTTCAAATATGATGGACAGTGGCTTAGCAACCTCATTTGCCAGCTCCTGCAGGACCTGTGGGTGGGTTTTATCAGGTCCCATGGGCTTGTGTGCGTTCAGGTTCTTAAGGTGATCTTGATACTGACCCTCTCTAACAGTGGGCCTAAGGTCTTCATTCTCACAGTCCCTGCAGCTGCTTTTCAAGACTTGGGCTGTGTGGCATTTGTCAGTGAAAACTGAGGCAAAAAATTCATTGAAAACCTCAGCCTTTTCCAAATCGAGGGTAGCCACTTCACCCATTTCCTTCTGGAAAGGGCTCACATTATCCCAAGTCTGCCTTTTGTTAGAATCATACCTGTAGAATCCCTTCCTGTTATCTTTGACATCCTTGGCCAGACTCAATTCTAACTGGGCCTTAGCTTTCCTGACCTGATCCGTAGCTTCCTGGACAATGTCACTGTATTCTTCTCTGGCTGCCTGTCCCTGAGTGGCTGACACTAAAGATCATAAGGATTCTGTTAGATTCGATTAATATCAGCATAGGAAGAAGTAGTCCTGCTTTCACTACAAAGTGTTGTCAGCCTGCTGCTGGCCCAAACTCAAGGGAAGAGATGAAGGATGAAAGTTTTGTCTGCATGTTATTCAACTTCTTGGAGAGCCACAAAATACTGCAGAGAGCGATTTAATTGGGAACCAAACTCTTTGCTTGGTCATCTCCCCTCTAATAATTTGGATAGAACAACATAACTTAGTCTGTGGCATGAAGCAGTGAAGGATATTGAGTGCAGTTTGGAGACAAAGGGTTGTTGCATGCTGTAGGAAGAGTTACAGCACAGGTCATTGGGTCCCTTGAGAGGTCTGAGGTCAGTAAAATAAGCGGAAGGATTTTAAAGAGAGAGAGAGAGAGGCAAACATTTATGGTTAATCAATTGAAACCATTTCCCTTCTTTTAATTTTTAATGGGCTGAAGTTACTGCTCCCCCTCCCTGGGCATTGCTTTCTTTGGCTCATGGGAGACCTGAAAAGCAAGCCTCAACGTGGGGAAATTGCACTCCAAGGCATCGGATGGCACCTCTCTGCTGGGTACAGTTAGGCGTCTGTCTGTCTGTCACCAGCAATCCCAGTGACCAATGCTGTCTTTCCCATCATATCCATTTGGTGCTTCTTTGCAGGCAGAATGGCATCACTGCTGCAACTGCACAGCAAAAGCAGCTAAATTGAGCTTTGCTTTCCACGTCCTGCAAAAATAATTAAAACGTGTATTTATTCATATATAAATACATGAAATTAAACCAAATTTAGGTTATCTGATATGATCCCTGGCCCATGTGAAAAAGGATGGGCAAGATGGTTGAATTAAGAAATTTCCAGGTGGTTTTTAAGGACAACTTGAAATATTTGGTTTTGCTATTAATTTCTCAGTTTTGCACCAAGGAAAGCTTACAACACTGTAACACAAAATCCCACACCTGATTGTCACCACCATGGCCAGCAGCTTGTGCTTTGGCTGCTGGGTCTCAGCACCCTCCTACCAACATGATGCCATGAAGGGGGTGACTATCCTATTTAGGATAGGGCCCAGGATGGGCAGGGAATGAGCTGCAATGGCCTCTTGCTGGCTGACGCAGAGCTGTTCCCAGCAGCGTCATCGCAAATTCTTCCTTCTGCCTATTTTTAAATGACTCAAGTCATAAGGCTTTCAGTGCCTCCCTTGGGGAATAAACCACAGGCAGGCAGATTTTCAGGCAGCTGCCAGATTACTGTATAACCTACCTTTTGCCTGCTTTGATTATAAATCTCTGAAAATGTGATTACCTGTAAGTTTTAACCCTATAGCTGCACTCCCAGGCAAGGTCACAATAAACTGCTTTTCTCTCTTGGATCTTTGATGTGAGTTCACATAAAAAAAAATATCAGGGAGATGTGATCTAACAAATGTCCTATTTTTCTGCAACAGCTTGTGGACATCACTTGTTTTGGAGGAGAAAATGGTCCTGTGTCTCACTTGCTGCTGCCTTTTTAAAGGTAGCACAGAGATGTGGACATAAAATACTATAAAGTGCTTGGCCACAGTTGCTCTTTATTTGGATTCTTTTTAGTCACAGCAAGTGTCATTTTGGTCACAACTGTACCGTGGAAAAGGTAATTCTCTAGCAAAAACCCCCTGGGTGGTGAAGTGTATTGAAATAAAATGAGATAGAAGGAACTAAAATAAGATGGTGACTCCCTCTTTGCAGCTTTACTAATGAGAAACTTCAGGTAAAAGCTTTTCCCAAGATATCCACTTGGTTGCCTGTGGAGTTGATGCAGGTCCTGAAAAATATCTAACAGAGCTTGACAAGGGGCTTCTTAAAGAGTTTTATCCCCTTGCCACGACCTCCTGGCTGGAAAAGATGAGGACTGCTTTTTTCTTATTTTTTCCCCTACATTTTGATGTTCTTAGAGCATATTGGTTCCATCAGTAATAAAACCCTGCAGTCACAAATGAAGCACGTGCCCATGAAGATGCTAAAAAAGATTGAGAGAGGGAGGCTGAGTTCAGGACTGTGCATGTGCTGACAGGACTTAGGATGCTCCATACTGAACTTCAGGGATCTGCAAGCACAAATGGTGGTGGTTATATTTTTGGAACAAATTCACACTTGAGGCAAAGCCCAAGGTTTGTGGAAGTTACTGCAAGAGAGGGGAAACAACTCCAGCAGTACAATCAAATCTCTTGGCTGTTTCCACTGTGGTCATGAGAGGTGGGAATATCAAGTGGTGGTCATGTACCTGATGGAGAAAGGGAATTTCTGAGTCAGCACCCAAACCTGTCATGCTGATGCTATGGCTTGTGGGCTTCTCATCCTGAGGGACTGCTCTTACTCACCTGGACATTGCCCTGAGAAATCAATTGTAGTCACAATGTTGTCTGTGCTGAGAGCGGACCAGAGAACCTTCACATGAAATCTTTTTGGATTTTTTGAGATGCCAGAGGCTTAGTGCTCCAAAGTGATGAGCTCTTTGAAGTCAAATCTGCCAGAAAAATGGTTGTGGCTGTACCCAGGCCTTGTGGCAAAAGGGTGAACCGAAGCTTTGATGATTTGGGAGAATAGAGATGCTGTGCAGCCAGAGAGGGACAGTCCTAGATTTGATGCAGATTAAAGTGCTGTCCTGATGAGTCTGTGACCAGGACTAGGTCTGCTGTGCCCCAGTGACCTCTCGCTCTGCTGCTTCCACCAGCTCCTGTTTTGATTGCTGCTGAATGATTAGATTAATGAAACCTGCTTCATTACCTGATGGCTTCCTCTCTTCTCACGTAAAAATTTGAATACATCCCCAAGAACTTGTCAAAGGAAAATGTTTCACTGGTGCATAAATGAGCTGATTTAAACAACGCTGGTCTAAAAAATTAAAAAGCTCATTTTGTATTCTTCTCTGCTTTTGACCCTAGCTGATAGTTGGTTTGGGTGGGGGGCTTTTGCAATGCACTCCAATGCGTTTGATTCCAGTGTAATGGAGCAGGTATAGCTTTTCATTTAGTCTAAATGTCAATTAGAACAGGAAATGATATACAGTCCTAAAACACAGATGATGGCTTTCCTGAAAGACTATGAGCTGTGAAGGACATGCCCAAGCAGCTATGTGTTACTTTTCTCTCCCAAGAGACACTGTGTATCTTTGAAAGAGTGAGTATCCATTAAAATTGTCCATTAAAGATGTGAGGGATGTCGTATATTGTTATACACACTGGAGCAAGACTTCCTGCCCTTTCTAGGGCTTGGAAGCCTTTCTGTGTTTTACAGGCAGAATATATCAAGTGGAGCTTTAATAGAGGCACGTTACAGATAGTGCATGCTGGTACAGCAGCAGGTGAATGTGATATTAAAGTCTTCCTGAAATGAAGTGGTGTAGGATTTGGGTTAGAGACAACAGAAAAATTAGAGTTGAAGATGTTACTTAAGCATAAGGAAAGTTTTGCCTCTGTTTCACTTAAACTGGTTTTATTTTGTGCTCCATTGACATTGGCTCTCTTGGTGCCTTTGTGGTTTTGAGACTTATTGGTATATAGAGTGGGGTAAAAACATACACCTGCAATGTCCTTGTAGTAGTAAATTACTACAAGTTGGTACTGTGACTGTTAAAATTCAAATGACATAGAATCGCTTGGTAGAAAAGAAAGTATTCATTTACATGAAAGGCCCAGAAGGTGATTGCGCAGGTGGGAATTGTGTTCAGGACATCAGCATTTTAATAGCTGGGTTTTCTGGCATACAGTTTGCAGTAATGGAGTACAGTGTGAAGCTGTGATTGATTCCATCAAGTGCAACAGGAAGGGAATTTTGAATTATTTTCATTAGTATTTTGCTCTTTATTAGATGTTCCTATAAAATCCTCCAAGATGAAAATCACCAGCAGGATTTTAAATGACAAATCAGTGTACAAATTCTGAACAACAACAAAAAAGGTAAAAAAAATATTCTGTTGTTTGTAATAAAAGATCAGGTCCTGACTGTAATTCCGCTTTCTATTTATGTATCTGCACGTGATATTTTCAGTGTTTGATTTCTTTAAACTCTTTAATGCTTCATATGCTGAGGATTGGCCCAAGAGCCATGTTCTGTATTATTTATCCTGCAGTGTATGAAAATGGGAGGATAACTGGGGATAGTTTCTCCAGGAGCTAATGTAATGAGATCTCAAACAAATGTGCCCAAATCCCTTGAGTGGCTTAACATGCATGGCAAAATTTGGTTGTATGGTAGATGCGTTTGGCATAATAACTTAGCCGAAATGCAACTTTAATAACTGGATTTGGTGGGTGTAACAGGAAGGGCTCCCTTAAGAAATGCAACCTGAAGGGTGGCTTCCAGCTGGGTTGTTTTTAATGGTTCGAAGGCATATCACAAGCAAATACAGTACAAAGAAGGATGTAAGGAGAGATATCATGCTTTGAATAGGGCTGATGAGTAGTTGATAAACTTACTTAAACACTTATCTAACCCCCCCACCCCCAAAAACTAGAAGGTGCAAATACATCGAAATATTCCTTCATGCTTAAGTCCATGATTCTCTTGAAAGTCAAAAAAAAAAAAAACCAAACCTGTGTGCTAGAAAGAGTCTTGTGGAAATTTAGCAAGCACAGAAAAGTTAGATTTGGAATAATTTGGAAAGACACCACTGTGAAAAGCTCTGGAGGAGCAAACAGTTCTTGAGAGGCATGGGTGGGTAACTGCTTTATAAAATTGCTCTGCAATTATTAGAGGGCTCTTTTGTCCCGTGTCTGTAAGAACTATGCCCAGGAGCACAGCAGCAGGAACATGCTCCTATGGACTGTAATATGGCTTGGTGGCAAGAAAACCTTTTAATTTTGTGTTTGAAGGGAAGCGGCTCCCAGGAACAAACCCAGTCCCTGGGTTGGGATTGTTGCTGCAGACATGAGCAGAAGAAAATGCAGACTGCAGCATGCTAGAGAGTATTTTTGGTAAAATAACTGGAAAGTTGCTTTAGTTTGGTAGACACAGGGGAAAATGTTGGTGATAACAAAGCTGTGTCTCCAAGGGTACACTGAGGCATTTTTGTTTTTCATCTCCCAGCACTTATCACTGGAGGGCAGTGGTGTCTGAGAAGATGAGTGGAAAAATAAAACCACAGATGAGGAATATAGCTAGCATAGCTCCTGGCCAACGAATGCAACACATGCCTAAGACATTAAACAAGTCATTGAGGATTAGAGTGAGGATTTTATTTAAGGGTATTTCTTTGTCTTGCATTACCTTAAAATCATATCTCATAGCTGGGTGGTGTTCGGTATGTTGTTTCTGTCCCCATCACAACAGCATTATGCAACACTGTGCTGACCATGTCAACAATGCTATGGAGAATGGGTAGCAGCACACCTCTCTGCCTCGGTTTCCTTACCTGGACATCCAGAGGGCTCAGGTGGCCCAGCCCCATGAAAATAATAAAAATGAGCTGATTTGTTAAATATGGAAGGTGATAAACATGGGCAAGTGGGATGAGCTTGCTTTGGTGAATTGTATTCTGGCTACTAAAACCATGGAATGTCTTCAACCCACCCACATCCATTTAATGAAAATGTTTTCTTGGTGCAGCCCCGAGTTGTTTTAGAGCAGGGGCTCCCAAAGCGTGAAGAAATCAGAAATAATTTGGACATTTCAGTCCAACAGCTTCATCTCTGTATGGGAAATATGGGCTTGTTCACTGCAATCAAAGAAGATGATTTGGGATGCATTCAGCATGGACTGTATCTACAAGCTTAATCTCTCCAGTGTGCAGTGGGCACTCGGACGCTTTGCATTGTCATGGGCTATTTTAAACCTTGCGGTGCAGGTGAAATACATTCGGGTAACTCCAAACTTGACTTTCAGAAACCAGGGTCACAAATGCTTCCTCACTGCACGGTGCAGCTCTTCAGAGGCAGAAGGGCATGGAAATTGCTTGTTGTACAGCCCTGGCTTGTTTTCTGTTGCCTCCCTGCACAATAGTTCCCCTTCTTCTTTCTATGAATCCTTTCCTATTCTGCTTGCACAGAGGTGGTCTCTTAAGAGCTATGAGGTGATGGAGTGTCCACCACTGACAGCTCCACCAGCATCATAGAAAAGGACCAAGAAGTTGGATGTATCTTTTAATTGTATTTTTCTGTAAAAGTCATGCCAAACAAGATTTAAGTAGAGATGCACATCCTTTAAACACAAGGAGTTTTCTGACACACCTGTCTCAATTCATGTTCCTTTCAAATCTAGGACTGGGTGTTCAGTAATAGCATGAGATTTTTCCTTTACTAACATGTGTTGGTTTAATTTGCAATTTGATCACTGATGGAATAAAGTTGTTTAGAAGAGGATAATTGGATAGTTATCTCCTCAAAATAAGTATCTCCTGTTTTGTCTAACCTGGGTCTTAATATTTACCTGGCAGATATGCTTTTTTCTTTGCTGTGATGTTTGCCTGCTAGCAAGGAACTGCAGCTGTGCACAGAGCAGGAGAGCCGTTCTTTGCAACATGATATTTGATCCTAGCTACTATAACTGCAATTAAGAAATTTTATTCCAAGTCCATATTGGAGCTCCTGAAAAAGCCCCCCGGAACAGCCATATTTCTTCTGGGTTTGACTTGCTGGCTTACTTGGCCCATTACCCTCCATGTAGCTCGAATGGCTTTTATGTTATCAAATTCAATTTTCCAGCAAATTAGTGGGGTGGGGGGGAGGGAATGTTCTCCGCATAGGCTGTGTATTCACTGTGTAATTGGGGCAAACTGTAGAAAAATACTTTTTATTATTATTATTATTATTTAATGCAACATAACAGTATCAGTGTTTTGATGCTAAAGCAGGGAATTTTCATGGTGATGCACATTTTGTCCTTCTGGAGACAGGGACAAACTTTGAGCCCTTGAAGAAATGAGAAGTCTGAGCATGGCAGATGGCAACTAATCGGGACTGGATTTGGTGTAGAAATGAAGAAACAAGGAATAATTAAGCTCTGTGAAAATGGAGAAAAAACACACTTTATGATGCAGGGTACATTATGTTTGCTTAACCAGGTACGATTTATGTGAATGTTTCTATCACAACAAGGAGCAGGATGGAAGATGCTACAGTCTCAGAGAAATTGATCATTCCTTTTTGATACATCTGCTTTTAGACTATTGAATTCAGTTTTGCAAACAGCAAAAACTCAGGTAAGTGCAATAGTGCCTGGCTGCAGCAGATCTCCAAATCCACAAAAAGGACTCACCAGGGGGATGAGTGCAATGACAGCTGTAGAGCTTGTGCAAAGGGAAAGCAGCATTAGTGAGGCAGTACAGCATAAGATGATTGGATTAATTATGGCTAGTGTCCATCATGGTATGTGGCTTGATGACTTAGTAAGTGGGAAAGATGCCTTGTTTCTTTCAGTAAATGGTAAATCATCTGCTTATTAAAAAAATAATGAGTTAGTATCAACAATGGAATTGAAACAAGGACTGTAAATAAGGACAAATAAAGGCCATTCATTGATGCACCCCTGCAAGACACCATTTTCATTTCAGATTTAATCTTCCATTTTGCTTGGCGGTATGATGGAGAGATGGGGATGTGGCACTCAGGTGGAGGCTGATATTTGGCTGAGGGCACAGTGAGGCTTGAATTTGTCCTTTTCATGAAGTCTTGTGGGTGGTTCTGATGCCATTTTAGCCTGAATGGAGGCTGGGTTGGGGAGAATCTCATGATCAGCTTCTATAGGGAAAATTTTTATTGAACAACACTGCAGGTGTTAGAACATTTTTATCAGTAGGTTGGAAAGTGAAAGTAAAACTTTTTGCCCCCTGTTTGCTAATGGGGAACATGAATAATTTACCCAGGGTGAACATATTGACTAGTAGCAGAGTCAGGAGGTGACCCTATCAACTGCATATACGGCTATTGCTGAAAAATAGATCATTCTCCCCAGCTGGAAAGGCTGCATTTGCCCCATTTTGCCTCCTTTTTGTGTTCCCTTCTGCATAGAGTAGAATTGCAGGGTAACCTTAAAACCACCATCTGTTTCAAATCTTTCTGATAGCTTGTTCTCCTTGGGTTTGAGCATCTATGAAGCAACACCTATTAATATATAAGCCCAAAAGAAAGGCTATGGCTTTCTGTCTGGGCTTTGCAGAGGTGAGATATATACGCTGTCACAGCTCACATCCTGATGCAGTGAGGAGTCACTTCTTTTGGGAGCAGGTTGTGTGAATGCCTGGTAGATGACACAGCGGCTGCTTTCTCAGCGACTTTATTTCTGTCTTAAACTGCCTCTGTAGCTCAGAAAAGGACTAGTCAATACTAAAAAAAAAATCAAAGCAGCATAAAAGGTTTTGTTCATCTCTCCCCTCCTCCCCCCCCATCCCTATTGATTTTTGACACTACTTTACGAATTCTGTGTCAAGGTAAAGGATGAAATCTGTATGTTCCCTTTCATCACATAATATATATGTCTGGGGCTTAACATGATGTTTTGGCACTCAGGCTCTCCCTGCCAGGAGCAGTTTTCTTGCTTTGATCTGCAGTTTTATTATCAGACGCCTGATTCAGGGAAAGGACTGGATTACCATTTTGGAAACACAGACTGGAACAGTTGGTCTCCCTTGTAGAAATCCCGGAGTTTTGCATCTTCCTTTCCCTGCATAACTCAGCACTGCTGGAGCAGAGAGAGTTGAAGCAAAACTGAAATTTGCTCCCTCCCTTCCATGGCATTAAAATAACCACTTATAAAAATAAATTCAAAGTGCATGTTTTATCTTTTGTTGGGAGATTGCTTGTGGCAGCTTCAGTCATAAGCTCATTCCTTTGGGGAAAGATGCTACAAAAAAATGGGTTGAGCTAGTGTGAGTATTATAGATATGAAATTTCCTGCTCTATTAAGCCATATGTTTGGGGGCAGAAGAGCAAAAATGCGTGGAAAAGGGAAGTGGAAATGGTGTCACAGGTCAAAAAAAGGCCAGTTTTATGGAAATTTTGGTGCCCAATCAATCTCTTCTGAGTCTGTGCAGCTAAATCTATCCTAAAGCATCAGTGAAGACAACCAGCTCATTGCAGAGGCTATTTGCATCCAGAAGATGCTGAAACACCTGTGTCATGCCAACCCAGCTTCTTCCACTGCAGCTTATTAACAGCTTTTGTACTTTTTTGACTGGGTTGACCCATAACTTCTGTTTGCTAATCTGATGCCAGAGAGCAGATACAACTGATTTCCATCCTTTCACATTGGAGAGGCTTCTTTTTTATTCTCTCGCTAAATATTAAATAGCTAAAAATTAACTCTTTAAAAGGCTTTAAATAAAATGTGAAAACATAAGGGAAAAAATTCACATGGATACTTTGGCATTGGTGTACACTGAAATGACGTCATTTATTTCTTTCTTTGCTCATTCTAGCTCAAGCAACCATGTGAAACAGTCCATTTCAGCTGGGCTTCTCGCTGTTGTTTTTTTTCCTCTCCCCACAATGACTCTTCTGACCTCTTTCTGGGTCTGTGATTCATTAGGAACTGGAAGCAGCAGTTATTTGCGTGGGTGCTGGATTTACTTGTCATGCAATCATTTTCACATTGTGAGGCATAATATGGTGCCGATAAAGTCCATGCATCTGTATTCTGTACGTGTTTCTAGACTGGAAAGTCTGTTGGCTGTTGGGCTGACAGCGTTTGTAAATTCAGTTTGTAACCTTGATTTGGAAAAAGAGACTCTGCAGTTACATTTATATCCATTTTTGAGATGTTTTAGTGTGCTTGAATGGCAGAAGAATGAATTTAAGTTTCTTTCATTTTTGAAAAAAAAAAAAAAGTCCACTCTTTGTTTAAAACTTTGAGAAAGCACCAGAGTCCCTTGCAAACTGTTGAAAACAACAATTGCCCTAATTGCTCTGCCTTAAGTATTTGTTTCACGTTTCAAGCCTGATTCTATCTGTCTTCAGGGTCCCACTGTTAAATTCTGCCCTTGCTGTTGGCTGGATTAGCTGTCTGTTCTCACGCTTCTCCCCAGCCCTTTTCCAGTGGTTACTCATCACTTCTAACCTCCTCTTTGCTGAGATAAAAAGCCCTGGAGCTGGAGGCATGCTCAATGAGCTTAAGTTTGTAAGTCAGACAATTTACAGCAGCTTAATTTCGTTACATTGCTGAGAATGCTTTTTCAACCCAATTTGCAGGCAGTTTAATAGAACCTGCTAAGTTAATTTCATGAGATCTATTTTCCATAGAGCCAAATAGATTGGCATTTGTTATATTTACTTAATTTCTTCAGCAATTAAATTGAAAATCACACATCCCAAAGGATGTCCAGGATTGTTGTCAAGCTGACACAATTATCTGTGCAGTTCTGTTTACCTGCTAAAAGTCTTCATGGGCTGCTTGCTTTTCTCTGGCCCTCCAAAAGATTTTCCTCAGTACTTCAAAACTTGCTGAAGATCATCAGTAGAGAAAACTCGATGACTCTTTGGTCCCTCCTTTTTGTTTTGAATTTGAAAAGCCAGTGTATAAAGACCTGATCCACTTTGTTTGCCAATATTTTGGCTGTCCATAACACATGTCCCACTCTGTTTTAGCTGTTAAGATGCTGACCACTACCATCATTATTTTTTATCCAGGGACTTGCCCAGTAGTGGTATTTTGTATTCCTAAGGCAACTATGACCATTGAGTTTACCATCCCAATAACGTGACTTCCTGCCCCCTTCAGTTAATGTGAATTAAGTGTAATTTGGGCAATTCTAGTGTTTATGGCCAGGCTGTGCTGTTGATGGGCAGGAGACTTTTCTTTCCAGCCCGCGGTGTCTTGGCAAAGCTATTGCAACACTTCAATTTTATTAAATGGATGTCCTTTCTTTTTCCTGTTATTTTAACACCTTTCCTCTTAGTCTAAGGTGCCTTTTCTCAAAACCAGAGATGGTCTTTCACCTGAACACTATCAGGATTGCCACAGCTCTTTTGCAACAGATGGACTTGGGATGACTGAAGATAACTTCATTGCTATAGAGATGGGGCTACTGCTGGTCTATCCTATACAGCTGCCTACATGCTAATCCATATATGTATGTATACATAATATATATATAGCTGCTCCAAATACTAGCACATGCTATATAGGTCTTCAGGGATGGTTTTGAGCTCATGTGATTTCTTCTGCTCCTATTCTCTCTGGTGATCCCACCACAAGTGTTTCTCTACCCAGCCTGTATTGTAAGAGGCTGTTTTAAGTAACAGGGTTTGAGGAAACAGCTGAGATGCTGTTTCAGACTGTTTCTGGTTGTCTTGAGTATCTATTGGCAGCAGAAGCTACTTGAGCCTAATTCTCCACTAATGAAACTATCTAGGTAATGATTTCCCAGTGTGGAGGAAACATTTTCCTCTAACATTATCTTGCTCTAGCCCTTAGACCCATGAAAAGATTATGGGATAATTACAACCCAATTTCATGTGCTTAGATGTTGCCTTCATTACAGACAAATGTTCCTGAAGAAGTGAAATGTTATCCTATTACTGGCTGATCTTTAAAACCTTTAGGTGATCTTTCATTTTTGCCTTTACAAATATAGTTTCCACCCATATCCATTCATAGATGTATTCAGCATGAAGTAATTACTGTGTTTATCAGTGTGATAAAGCTGTCTTGGCATGCTAAAGTAAATGACAGTTTACTGATCTTTAACCAATAAAAGCATCCAGGAAGCTAAACACAGATTTTTCTTTTTAAGTGTACTTCTCATTTAAGAGCACTGAAGGAAAATTCAGGCTTGAAATGAGAAAGGATGCAGGTTGGTTTGGTATTTGCATCAGTGGCCTCTCTCAAATAAGCTAAGTATCATGTGGAGGATGTACTGCTAGTTCCAGCTCTGATGGATTTACATTTTGATAAGCAATAGGATAAGAAGAAATTCAGCACAGTTTACATGATATGTTGTTCGGTGGAGGTGAACTCCAGCCATGTTTCCTACGGGCTTGTATTGCATTCCCCAACAGGGAGGAGGTGAAGCTATTGGTTTGGCTGGAGAAGGATGTTGTATGGCACCACAGGAAAGGGCCCAGCAGCCCA
>JBCJKH010074928.1:0-24730 GCA_039877255.1 Loriculus beryllinus | reverse complement strand
TTACAATATACATGTGTATATATAAGCACATACATGCTTGTACATAATCATGTCTAAACCAGCATACTTTAGCACTTGGCTCCAAATTCATACTTTACAAAATGGTCCTTTCATAGGTATTAAGAGAGCACGAGATCCAGAACTACAAAAGGAAGTGTGCTGGTTTGTTTTTACTTTTCTCATATGACAGGCCAAATATTGTCTTTCTTTATGTTAATATCTGGAAATTCGTTACACAAGTAAGGTAGGGGGAAAAAATTAATAAATGGGACTCATTAAAGGTATTGCCAGAAAAAACTTACAAGATTTGGCCGGGCCACTGATTTAATCAACATTTTTTCTTATTGAAAGCAAATGTTCAAGCACAGTGGAGTTGAACTGGCTAACTGGGGATTTTCAAAAGACAGAAAATGAGTCTGTATAAGTCTATATATACCAAATATTAAATGGAAGATAGCTCTGTCCGCATATTCTGGGAAAGGCAGAAATAAACTCAGCAGTGGCCAGCTTGGCTGGCTGTGTCTCCAAATCTCATCACCTGCCCTGGAGAGTCCAAGGGCACTCATGTCATCTTGCTGGGCGAGGTGGCTGAATCCCAGCTGTGATCAACGTATCTGGGGGCAAAGGTAAAGGCAGCTGAGGTGGTGGGGGCAGTTTTTCGCCATCACCTTCAGACATCAACATGCATATGCTCCTCTGATAGCTGGCGCCTGGTAAGGAAAGTCCTGGTGTCTCCAGCTCCTTGAAGTACCACCTGTAGCATGTATGCACCTTTATGCACCAAAATCAGGCCTTATAGCTCTGGGGACATGGGGTGGGCAGTCCTGTACATCAGTGGGTGCAAATGTTACCATCACCTGTGCCTGAAGGGATGAACCTCTCCTGGCTTTCTGCACTAGGGCTGGGAGAAATGGCCAGTCTACACCATCTTCCCTTCGCACAGAAACAGAGGAAAGAACAGCAGCATCCAAGATAAGCAAGATGAGCTGTTTAGTCTCATTTCATTTCCTTTTCTGATATTCAGCAGAGAAACTCTTCATGCCTCACAACAACTGGCATAGCAATGGGTTGAAGCAGATAAAAACACTAAGCAGGCGCTATTTGAAATGCTGCATCTACAAGCAACACAGTACGAGGCGGTTGTGAAAGCTAAATATTTTCCTTACCCCTCTGTGCGTGCAATCTGCATCTTGAGTCAACCATGCCACCTTGCTATAGACAAAGATTTAGTTTTATGTACGGGAGTCTTAAAAATAACCTTCACCTCCTGAACCCCTTTCTACAAATGCTCCTCCACTTAGCCACAAGCTGAAGCTAATTTTCACACAACATCTGCTGTAATCAAAACCATCTGTGTGGATATAAGTTAAGGACAGAGAATTTACAGCCCATGTTCTTCTCATCTGACACTGGGAAGCTTTTCTGTGCATTGTCTATATGTCTGCATTAGCTATATGCTAATAGACATCCACACTGTTTCTTTTTCGAAAGCACTGGGATTTTTTAAGTCAGCAAGGAATGCTCATTACCATGATGCTAAGGAAGGAGTAAAGTGATGCCAAGCTGACTCCAGCAGAGACGCAGGCTACTGTGCACAATTGGTCGTTAGGCACGGAAGAGGCCTGTCGTGGCTTTTTTGATCGTCCAATGTGTTTTATAAAGGCTCCTCAGCTTGGACCAGCTTCCCCTCACTATAGGTAATTAGGAAAGAAAAATAAACGAAAGCCGGACTCCTCTGGCTGCAGAGGAGTGCTGTGCTCAACATAACCCCTTCAGCTGTACAGTGCCAGAGGGAGTTCCTAACAGCACTGACAATTCAGGGGAGTGATTTATGAAGCTTTTCTTTTGTGAAAAGTTGGCTTCTAGACAAACTATACCCCTGCTGCCGCCTGTGTACACCTCTGGCAAATATATAACCTGAGAATATTCTATAAACAGGCCGTTATGCCCAGTGACTCCTCTTAAAAAACATGATTAGAAAACAAAACACCTTGATCCACATTCATTTAATACATGTATCAGAGATTATGATACAGCAGCAGCAGAACAAGACACACACCATACCACCTGGTAAAACAGAAGATAAGTAACCATTTGTTTACTTAGATATAAACCTGAAATTCTCTCCTGCTGAACATGTATAGCTGAGCTAATCTACTCTGTTATATCGAACATATTTTTTCTTACAGTATATCACTAATGAACAGCTTCTCTGCTGGTTTGGATGTGACAATGACAAATCTCTATCTGAATAATTTCTTGTATCCCGTTCTTGTCACTTTTCCAAGAGCAGCAGTATGCACAAACTTTGCAGGTTAGTATGGTGACAAGCACCAATTCATATCTTTTACACAGTTTCTAATGTCCTCATGCAATAGAGAGATACTGTGCATAAACGGTGTCATTATGTTAATGGATATTAGTTGGTATTAGTGCTTGCTTAAAAACACCACCCCAGGAAACATCCCATACCCTTCCTTGGGCAGCAGACCATTATGCTGTATTTATGACACTTTAAAGAGTCAATAAACTATTTTTAAGTAATCATTTGCTGGGAAGCTTAAAATTTAAGAAGTCTCTGATGCTGTATTTCTGTATTTCACAAGAATGATGCAGTCCAGCTTTGTGGTCAGAGATAATGAGATAACGTAGCACTAAGGAGTTCTTCATTATAAGGAATTTATTTCCACACAAGAACAACTGCAGAGGCAGATGAGAGAGAGTGCTGCTGAGCCACTCAGCTATTGCAAGGCTGCTCATAATTAGGGTGAAAACCAGTAACCTGGGTTTAAGGCAGCTTAAGAATGGGCTAACATGCTTAACCTAAAAATAACTCAATCAAAGCTTTCCAAATCCTGCTGTAAGCGTACAATATACTCAACCCAGTGCAAGAGGTCTCTGCAGCCTCCACAAGGGTGTTTCTCTGCTCTGTTGAGCTGTTTTTGTTAAGGTAAATTGACTGCGCTGTCACAATCAGCACTGAATCCACACACATTTCCAGGCATGAGTTAAATTCTCTATAATAGCTGGATTCTACTTATGCTGAGGAGATAGAGGATGGTGAGAGTATGAAATGCAGAGGGGATAGAAAGGGTGAGCGCAAGTGTGGACATACTCACAATCACTTCAGAGCTGGGCTTGCATAGCACCTCCAGTGACTATGAGATCCCCAAGTGTTTCATGGCAGAAGGACCAGGCACAGTGGAGTCCTGCTCACCTTTTCATTAGTATGACCCAACCCAGTCAGGAGGCAGCAGCGATGCTGCACAGGCTGGATCGCATGATCAAGGCTGGACTCTTGATAACCCAGGCACTGGATGTGAGCTTTGTGGCACAGCTAGTTTGGATTATTGTCCATCTGCATCCCTTTGTCAGCACAGCTCAGAACTGAACTGCTGTGTTTGTTGTGAGGAGAAAAATGCAGAAATGGTATTACAAAACCTCACACAAATGAAGTTTCAGAGACTCTCAGAAGACTGTTTCATGTCATTTCTAATTCATGAGTCTCTAGCTATTACTGGATATTCCAGCTAACAAGGCACTCCCCCTCTACTCTGTTCTTGTGAG
The DNA here is from genome assembly GCA_039877255.1 of Loriculus beryllinus. Lineage (NCBI taxonomy): Eukaryota > Metazoa > Chordata > Aves > Psittaciformes > Psittacidae > Loriculus > Loriculus beryllinus. Next base: position 21,163 of record JBCJKH010074928.1, on the reverse strand, counting down.
ACCTCACCTGGAGTACTGTGTACAGTTCTGGTGTCCTCAACATAAAAAGGACATGGAACTGTTGGAACAAGTCCACAGGAGGGACACAAGGATCATCAGGGGACTGGAGAATCTCCCATATGAAGACAGGCTGAGAAAGTAGAGGCTGTTTAGCCTGGAGAAGGGAAGGCTGTATGGAGACCTCATAGCAGCCTTCCCGTATCTGAAGGGGGCCTATAGGGATGCTGGGGAGGGACTCTTCACTAGAGACTGTAGTGACAGGACAAGTGGTAACAGGTTAAAACTTAAACACGGGAAGTTTAGATTGGATATAAGGAAGAAATTCTTTACTGTAAGGGTGTTGAGGCACTGGAATGGGTTGCCCAGGGAAGCTGTGAATGTTCCATCCCTGGTGGTGTTCAAGGCGAGGCTAGACAGAGCCTTGAGAGACATGGTTTAGTGTGAGGTGTCCCTGCTTATGGCAGAGGAGTTGGAACTTGATGGTCTGAAGGTCCTTTCCAACCCTAACTATTTTATGATTCTATAAATGCAGAATTGTGTTACATAGAGAAAATTATGTGTGTTTGTTTTTCAGAAGATTATTCAATTTGCCATTTTTAGTACTAAAAGAAACAGACTTTTAGGTTGTTGTATCCTGACTTTTATGTGCATGGAGTTGTTTCATGTTATCATGGTGGCAGCAAGTACTGGGTTTTGAGCCAAGCACCAAAAACTGGTGTGAAGCAATGATTTAATGTCTATTATTTAACCAAATTATTGATGAAAACTGTCAACACATCAATCTATCTTTTGTGTCTTTCTAGGGGGAACACATACAGGTGTGGTAAAGAAAACCCACCTAAAGTGTGGTGTCTAGTCTGCTGGGACTTGTGGGTAGAGTTATTGGATCTCTGAAATCATTCATTTATCAAGTAAACTGACTTTTAAGAAGAAAGAAGGCTGTGAGTTTGACTACTGTAAGGGACATACTGAGAGACAGTACAATGGTTTTATAAATACCCACTCTTATACAGATATGTCCCTTAATATGCCACTTCTTTAGAGTTGTAGGAGCTAACTCGAGAAAAACTTATTAATCCTACTGTTTTGCTATGTTAATATATGAGTGGGAACCAAACTGAGCTTGAGGAATACTCTTGACCCCCATGGTGCATCTTCTCTTTTTTTTTTTAAATGAGTGCATATTTTTGTTTATTTATTGCCTTTTGATTGTTTTGTTCGGTCTGGGTTGGGTTTGTTTTTTTGTTTTTAATGTTGTGGTGGTGGTGTGGCGATGTTGGTTCAACAAGTATTTGGTGTGAAGGTTTGCAACTGAGCAGCTCCAACTGGGAGAGCAGGACAGTAGAGGGCGGCATTACTCCTTGTGTTTTGCGTTTTCTCCTTCTAAAAGAAACGAGAACTAAAAAGCGGGGGAAAAAAGAAAGAATGTGGAGAATGTTGTGCCTGCCAGAGCTGCAGGCCATGTAAGGGAACAGAGCTGGGCCAAACACCCACTGCGTAGGGAGGTGGCACACAGTGCTTCATGCTACGTCATGCCCAAATCATGAGCTGAAACCAGTTGCTTTGCTGATAGTCATGGCTTTTAAACAAAAACAACAAAGGAAAACAGTGGGTTTAAAACCCAGCCAAACAAACAAATTGAATTTTGTGTATCTGTAAAGGAGCAGGGGGATTTTTGAAGCGGGTTGTGAATTTGCACTTTTGTTGCGGGGAGCAGAAGTATAAAATACACATTGCCTTCCTGTCTGCCACAATGCAGGTTTTTATGCTCTGTATCAATATTGATTCTTCCTATTCTAACAACATGATGGCCTTTCACAGCATATCAGGTGTTTTGAGGATGGGTTTGCATGATATGAGTTTTGTACAAGGTGAGCTTGGTGTATATGGATTGCATAAACAAGGGTACGAAGAAATTGCCCTCTTGTTTGGGCCAAGCTGCTCAAGCAGAAGCATAGACAATAAAGCTTCAGCAGAAACAGTTCTTGCAGACAACTAGCCTATGAAAGGTCAATACCAACTTAGAAATTTTTCTTTCTACAGCACAGAGATCTGAAGTGCATGCTGCACCCCTGCACCTTACCCAGTGGCTTAGCTGCTGATTTGAAGCAGAAATTGTGCAGAAAGGTGAGAATAAAAGTGCTGCCCATTCCCTAATTCACCCAGCACAGCAGGGCAGTCAGTTGAAAGATTTTGGCAATGCTTAGGAAATCAGGCGAACACCAACCTCTAATGCTCTGATGAGTAGAGCAATTGTTTCAAGCAAACACCGACAAACTGTGAGCATAAATATTTTTACACACTCAGAGTGCCCAAGTTGATGAACTTTCCCCAAGCATGCATATGAAATAGCTATATAAGCCAGTGGAGCATTGTAAAACCTTTGCAAAACCTGATGTGAAGCCCTGTTTGCAGATTGTGCTTGAATGATTCATGGATATTTCCTTCGTACCTTGATGAGCTGGGTCCTCTGTGGGGTGCAGTCATTTATTCTGAGCCTTAAATCATGACGGGGCTCTACTCTTGAGTACAAGCCTTTTCTGGAAATGTTTTCTGCAAGGAAGTGTTTAGTGTTACTTGAATTGTGGACGTAAACACTTGTTGATACTTAAATGAGAGCTTGGCACTTCAGTGCAATATTTGTAGTTGCTTAGGATGTGCAGATGTCAAAGACTTCAAAATAAATTCTAACACAGATCTGTTCCTAAAAAGGAAGACAGCTTTAAGTGCCACTTATTTATCTTTAAGACACACCAGAGTGTTTCCCAGGCATGTAAACCAAAGTGTAAAATCTATGGTTCATGCTTATTGTTATAAAACCCTGAAACAAATAATGTTTTTAATAAGCAGGGGAATTAATTTGATTACACAAAGAGACAGTGCACTTCTCAATGCCTTCATCATAAAATAATGGTAACTCACTTGTCATTTTCATATCAGTGGTAGTAGAATATGTTTTTATTTCTAATCAAATTTCAACTATAAATGAATTGTTTTGAAGGTTGGGTAAATCAGCCCAACAGGCCAAGGCAGTTATGGTAGGTGAATGGTGCACTGCTGGCAAGTAGAGATAAGAAGCACTGCAGGGTCCAAAAGAGCAATGAGATGGGAGTACCTGGAACTGCACTCAGGGCTGGCAAGTGGTTTGTCACTGTTAAACCAGGTGGTGAAGTTAAGAATAGCACCAAGCAGTTTCAAAATCAGGCTGCAGAAATGAGCTGTTATCAATTAAAATAATTTGAGGGCAAAACAAGCCCTTCACTGTTTGTACCTTCCTGAGTACTTTGCTTTCCACCTCTTGCAACCAGAGAACCATGACTAAAATAATCAGCAAACTGCAGAAGGTGATTTAGGTTGGAGAAAGGAAAAGATGTAACTGCATAGTAACAGCTGATGAATTTAGCTGTGTTTGGGTTATGTTTTAAAAGTATACCATGAAGAAATGCAGGTTGGCTCAGAAGACAAACCTCACTTTTGGTCAATGCAAGTTTTTACCAGCATACTTCCAATCTTGATGCAAGAATCACTACTCCAAATTGTGCCTCTAGAAGCTGCTGTTGTCTGCTGGAGTCCCCCACAAAGACAAATGAAGAAATGATCATAGAATCATAGAATCACAGTTAGGGTTGGAAAGGACCTTAAGATCATCTAGTTCCAAACCCCTTGCCATAGGCAGGGACACCTCACACAAAACCATGCCACGCAAGGCTTCATCCAACCTGGGTAACGCATTCCAGTGCCTCACCAACCTAACAGTAAAGAATCTAAACCTCCCCTATTTAAGTTTTAACCCGTTACCCCTTGTCCTGTCACTACAGTCCCTAATGAAGAGTCCGTCCCATGATCTAGCATGGAGAAGGTTCGTAGGAACAGACAAATTCAGAAACAATGGCAGAAAACTGGGATTTCACCCCAGATGTCCTGACAGCCCATTGAGTTCCTGATGGCCTGGACCGTGTAACATGATAAGGTCAGATCTACATTCTGCCCACGTGTCTTTCCTAAACAACACAATACAAAGGTGATACGCAGCATGTGTTAGGCAGCTGTAGGGTTTATGTTTGTATCAATGGGTTTGTAAGGGTCTCGTCTCTGAAAAGTGAGGTTTGGAGAACTTTTGGTATGAAATTGCATGTTGGTCATTCAATGACTGAATGACATTGTGAAGCTTGGCTAGCAATAGGATGTTATCTCTGTTGTGTGGTCAGACAGGGATGGTTTCGACCTTAGACAATAACCCCACACCATTTGGTGCATGGGTTGAGTGATGGATGAGTTACTGATCTCTCTCACACCTTCACTGCAACACTGAGATGTCACACAGCAGGAGGAGGAATGTATACTTAATACTGAAGTTAAAAGGGTCACTGACCATGGGCTGTTCCAAGCGGTTAAACTCTAGTTGACAAGTACAAGGAAACTAGCCTGGCTATCCTGGCCACCTCTGCAAAAATCAGATCCAACACGTGGGTCCCATCATTCTTCAAGCTTTTCAGCTTCTCCCAGTGTCACAGAAATGTGTGCGAGAGCTAGAATGAATCTGGTTTTCCAACTATGTCAACTGAGTGGATGTTTTCTACAAACTTCACCTCCCTCATAAACTGTATCTCTTGACTACATCTGCTTCCTTATATTGAGTTTAATTGGTCCCTGAGTTCATTTGCTGGTAGCTTAAGGCTGAAAGCAGAAGCAAACTGCATTTTCAGGGCTCTCCTTGTCTAAATGCTGCTTTTACTCTACATATTCAGTGCCCTGGGACTGCTGAGAAAAGCAGGGGCATAGTCAGTGTCTAATTGTAGTAACTGCAAAACAGTAGTAAGCATTTATGTTGGCAGTTTTCAGAACAAGTTGCTGCTTAACATGAGCCTAAAGAGACTTCTTAAGGCAGCTGAATCATTTTGAAGCTGCTTCTGGCTTAATCCAGCCCACGGGAAGACATGTCTAAGCTCTGCCTGACATTGCTGGGCAGTCTAACCCTTTCTGGAAGGTTGTAAAAATCAACTAGTCACTTGAGCTGTGTATGGACAAGAGGGATCAGGATCAGGAACTGTGGTTCCCATGCCTGGAGATCTGTTATTTGCAGCTCTTACCTAGATGTGCATGCAAAATGTGTTTGCTCTTTCCTGGAGGAAGCACAACACCAGAGGAGCACAACATGTAGGCTGAGGATATGAGAAGATGCTACCAGGAAGCCTGTAGCATCCCTTTTTACTCCCTAGGTACTCATGAGCAGCTGAACTAGCGCTTTGTGTGAGTGGATGCAGAGACCCACTGCTGCCACATGCTAATATCTTACGGGATGAGCTGTTGAAAATCCAACATTCCATGCAATCACAGGAGAAAAATCCTGGCTAAAGTGTGCCAGATGCTTTTCAGAGGGCAAAGGGTCTGTAATTTCTGTAAACTACAGAAACTTCTGTGCTCTGGGAATGTGAACCTTAAATCTGAATCTGGCACATGCATCTGCACATGAGGGGACCAGGGCTTGAAATCACCATGTTTCATGGATAGTTCTGTGCTATTATGCACTCATAAAGTCTCATTGTTTTGCCTTCCATGATGCAAACATTTCATTCTGTGTTACGTAAGCCCCTAATGTGATATAAAATGTTAGGCATGTTACCAATTGTAGTACAGCACACTGGTATTCTCTTCTTGCCTCTGCAGTGAGCATTTTTCGGTACTGTACATATGTCCTCGGCTCTTTATTTGGTTTTTCCTCAGTGCACTCCCTCCAAATGATCCTCATCCCAGGAGGATTTCCTATGGAGCAGACTGGAGTGGCTGCATGCTCTTCACAAGACCTTCTCCACATTTCTTATTGATAATGGAAAGACTGTCCATGCTTCAGGAAAATCCTCAAGATAATCCAGTTAAATACTCAGGAATCAATGGGATTTAAAAGACACTATTCACTGCAAGAGTGCCCAACACTAGATATTCCCATCTTTTCAGTGGGGAAGAACAAATAGGTTTCAGCTCTCATTTTGGTCCAGAAAGGACCAAAATAAGGAGGAACATCCAATGTCATGAGAAATAGGGTGAAGCACTTCCCAGATATTGCCAATTCCTAATCCTTGGGCTTGGCAGGGCTGCTTTGACACAGGAGCTCCAGCATCATTCCCAGTCCTTGGGTGCTAAATTATTTTCTAGCTGCACTATACAAATCTGTAGGGCACCATGCCCCCAGAATGAGCTCCCAGAGGCACTCTGTTTGGGACAAAAGGCAAAAAGAATGGCCAGATGTGCACTACAAAGGAACCAGGTGTGTTCATGTATCAGTAGGTGGCACTTCTGTTGCCTCAGGGACTGGCGTGAATTTTGTGGATGGTGGAATGGTGGAATAGCAGATAGTATCTCACAGATGAGACGTGGTGACTCGCAGGGGTGAACTGCAACTCGAGTTTTTTATAACATGCTTTTTGCAAGAGTTCAGCTCATGTATATGCTGCTTTCCTCTAGATCTTCCTGTATTTTTAGTCTTTCCTTCTTTACATATGAATATGCACATAGGGAATGCATTTGGCTGTGCAAATGGCTGTGAGCCAGTGGTGGGTAAAGTCCCGTAGGTCACATATCCTTCAAAATCTGCACAAAGCCCTGATAAGCAGAGAAATATATTGCAAAATTCAAGCAGTTCAAGTTTCTATCCCAGGCTCATCTGCTCCTGTAGATATTTTGGGAAAGAAGTAGATTGGAATGGTTTAGGCAGGGGCAAAAAAAAAGTGCTATAAGGGAGAGGAAAATGTTTATGTATGTACTTGGTGATGAAACTCCAGCTTCTCTAACCATGCTGTCATGGTTGGCTGTAGTGAGGTGACATTTGCCTGTCAGTAATCCCACTTGCTACCTGAGCTTTGACTGGTAAGACCAGGGAAATGTTTGCAGAACAGAGAGCTTTCAAATATGTTTTTAGCTTGGAAGATGGTATTGAGTGGGTGCATTTGGTGACAGATGATCCTTGAAAGGTTTAGAAGCAAAAGCTATTAAAACCTAGGAGCTGTGCAGAGAGGAAATATTGTGAGTACATCAGAGCCTGTTCGAAAAGAAAGCACATCCTGGTTTCGTATGATTACCATCAGCAGCCACAGTGCACATTTTTGGGGTGACAGAGGATGCTGTCTGCAGACGCTTCCTGCCTACTTGACATCCAGGCAGAGTATTACAGGGGTCAGATCAAAAAAAGTTTTACAACTACTGTAGCCAAAGGCTCCCTTAAGAAACTGCAAGCAGCTTCACCCCATCCTCCCGAAACCAAGCCAGTTGGTGCATTCCTGCCATTCTTCATCCTAAAGCTGCTTCTTTCCATTTGCTGGATCAAGAAGACAAAGCAGCTGCTCAGAGAGTCTGAGATGTTTTTATTGGAAACTCTAAGTTGAGAGGAATGAGATGAGAGGATTTACTTTTATCAGAGTGGGGCAGTAGCCTGGGATCCAGGCTGGGATCCTAAGTACCAGCCGGTACTAGGAAATCCTTCAATATGAACCACAGGGAGGAGATCTGCACTCACCCAACAGTTGCTTTGGGAGAGCAGTGAACAACTGAAAATAAGCAACCGATGGTTGTCTTCCTGTGTCAGAATTTGGCTTTCAGGTTGTGTAAGTCCTTTGGGCTGCTTTGGCCTTATCCTTAAATCAGGGAAGACCAGCCTTAGACTTGATGGATGCTGGTTACAGTCCCAAATCTGAAACTAAGCCATAAAAATCTCTCTTTAGACCTCATAGCTCTTATGAGAATCTCCTTCCCACCTGTAAATGAATATTTTCTCTAGATATAAGCTGGTAAATTCCTTGCCAGTTTTATTTCCCATAATTTCTCATGGTTTTCTCTGGATCCTTTCTTATCTAGGTACTGTTGTCTCAGTGCCAGGCTGTGCACCTCTATAAAAAAACCAAGTAATGTGACTTTACTGCCTGTCATAGAGAAATTATGCACAAGTTCTGCTCCAGGGCTGTTACTTTTTCGAAGCATGGTGGGCTTCAGTTAGCTGTATCACACTCTCTCTCATACAGAAGTTGGTATCACTGCTGCAGGGAGGAAAACAATAAAACTTCAAGCATGTTGGCTGAATGCTATTAAAGTATTTTATTTATGATTGATTTCTAGTTTGTAGGTAGCAAGGTTGCATCTATTTAATGCTAGTTGTCTTTAAAATGGAAATGTTCAGAAGGTATTTGGTACTTCTGTTCCTAGCAAGTTATGCAAGATTGAAATGGAGGCAATACACAGTAAAAAATGCTGTTTGAACTTAAAGTGCTTTGGCAACCTGTGAAAACAAAAAGGGTACTTTGCTTTTGTGCCTGGCACATCTGTATCAAGGGACTGAAAACTGAAGTACTTTGCATAACCTGATTTTTTTTTTCACATGCATCCCAACAAACACAGAAGGTATCAAATACGTTGAAGAACCTGCAAAGCCTCATGCGTATGAACACAGGCCAGGTCCTTTCAAACAATAGTGTTGAGAAGGGAGCAGCTGTAATTCCTCATCCACAGTTTTGTGTGGTTTTTTAATTGATTTTACAAAGACCAGCTGCAGGTTGAAAGCTGGAACTTTGGACTCAGCCAAGCACCAGCATGTAACAATTAAAAAACCTCAGCAACCCAATCCAAAAAAGCTCAATCCTCTCTGTCTGGATTTCTCTCATTTCCAGCTAGTGCCCGAATGCGTGATCTAGTCACGCTCCTAACAGCAGATATAAACACGTAGGTATCACCCACCTCCAAAGAATGTATCCATGGCTCCATCCTACCTCTCTTATCTCCAAATCAAACTCCTGGAGAAGGAACTGAAGCAGCTGCTTCTGCTGCCCTGAAAACATCCAAGTGCCTGGGTGGGCTTTGGGGGAGAAGGGGGAGTTATCCCTGACTCCTCCAGACCGTGCAATCTTATCAGGAAACCCCCAAACCAGCTATTTCCTTGCCCACAGATCCCTCTTCTGCCCTTGAGGGCCAAGCCCGGGAGCCGCACTGTCACAATGTACATCGCTGTCCCTTCTGCGCCTGGCAAATGCAGGCAAGACAAACACAGAGCCATTTGGCATCGAGGGCTCAGCCGATGCAGCTCATTTATTTTATTTTGTTACTTTTGTGCTGCAGACCCGTGGGCTGTATCACATAGGTAGAACCGGTATGTAGCAATTTGTTGGCACGCAGAAAATCCTAGTGCATGAAGCGTCGGATTGGGAAAATCCTGTTGTGTTTGGTATGGCACAAACTAGCTTACGCTTTCATGTGGGTATATGGACTACACAGAAAGTCAGTCTATTTCCCACACTTTCAGTTAGGGTGGTTTTAGTGCTCTAAGACCCATATGCCTTGCCTCCAGGCTTTTCCAGTGTAGGCATACTTGACCGATATTCACATTAAAATCTGGGTTTTTGGAGCCCAAAGCTTGCTGAGACTGAGGAGGAACCTTGCCAAGCACTGGCTTGTGCTTTCACTCAGAGAAGACCATAAAAATTGGCTACTTAAGAAAAACAAAATAAACTGGAGATAAGCTGACCAAGTTCTGTAGGTAAAAAGTAGCACCTTTGATTGGAGCAGAGGATGGGAAGGGAGAGAACCAGGGGACACCCAGAAAGCGGGACGGAGAGGGCAGGTTTGTGCAGCCATTTCTCAGGGTTTGGACCTGTCTGATGGCCTCTTCCTGCCAAAGGACGGGAGGGCAGGGCTCGGCACAGGCTCCCGGCGGCGGAGCTGCTGTCGGTCAGCCCCCTCCCGCATCTCCCGCCGGGCGACCCCTCGGGCCGGCGGCGAGGGGTTGTGGGCGGCGCGGGGGGGCGGCGGGGCCGGGAAGGAGGGAGCGCGGAGTGCATGTGCATCCTCGCAGGCGCCCCTGCCTCTCTCCCTGCCGCCTTCCCTCCTTCCCTCCCCCTCTGTGTGTGTGTGTGTCTCCCGCTCCCTCTCCAGCCTAGCCTGACGCAGGCGGATCGAAATCGCCCCTAACAACCCGGCTCCGGAGCGCGGTGCCGGCGGAGGGGTCCGGCTGCGGCGGGGCCCCGGCGGGAAGCGGGGCCGCGCCGGGCCGGGCGGGAGGGGGCGGCGGAGGTGAAGTTGGCCCAAGTGCAGGGAGGCGGCGGGCGGCCCGGAGGGGAAAGTTGCCGGGAGAGGCTGAAGGGCGAGCGAGGCGGCAGGACCATGGGCACTTTGCGGGATTTACAGTACGCGCTGCAGGAAAAGATCGAGGAGCTGCGGCAGCGGGATGCGCTCATCGACGAGCTGGAGCTGGAGTTAGACCAGAAGGACGAACTGATCCAGAAGCTGCAGAACGAGCTGGACAAGTACCGCTCCGTGATCCGGCCCGCCACCCAACAGGCGCAGCAGCAGAGCGCCGGCACCTTGCAGGGGGAGCAGAGGACCAAGCGGCAGGCGATCTCGGCCGAGCCCACCGCCTTTGACATCCAGGATCTCAGCCACGTCACCCTCCCTTTCTACCCCAAGAGCCCACAGTAAGCAGGGGGGTTACCTCGGGTACCCGTCACCCGCGGGGAGCGGAGCCCTCCGTCCTTCGCCTCGCCACCCGCCGGGCTCAGCTCCCCTCACTCCCTTCTCCCCTCGCTGCCTCGGGGCAGCCGGCGGGTACCCCCGTCCTCGCTGCCGCCGCCCGCCGGGAAGAGACGAGGAGAGGGGGGAGGGAGGTAGGGGGAGGTGCGGAGCGCTGAAGCGCAGCCGCCCTGGATGCCGTTTGCCCCCGCACCCTTCGGGGTGGGAAAGTTGCGGGCTCTGGGCTTGGGGTGATGTGCTACAGGAGCGAACCCGAAGGTGCGGGGAGAACCGCGGTCTTGTCGGACTCGGCCACCCCCCCATCCCGCCGGGGGAGGCACGGCGGCGAGTTTGGGCAGGGGCAGTCGGTAGTCGGGGTAGTTTCTGCTGCCGGCGTTCAAACCGGAGCGCATCGTGGTCTCGGCGGCTTTACCGCTGCGGGAGGGAGGGGGAGAAACCCGGAGGTCTGTCCCCTCCGGAAAGGAACGGCATCTTGCCGGCAGCGAGTCACAGCGGGGCGGGCAAGGAAACTTGGAACCCGGCGGGGTGCGCTGCCTGGCTCTCCAGTAGCCTTCTCACCGTGGTGTCTATCGTCCCTTGTCCCGTGGGTGCCGGTGTTTTGGGGGTGGGAAAGGCAGGCAAGTGACAAGGGCTTGTTGCAACGTCCTGGTCCGGTGGAGCGTGTGCCGGCGGGGGAAGGTGGGGGAGTGGAGAAAGGCGGCGGGAAGGGAAAGTTACGGGCAACCTCAGCTCACAGCACGCCTGGGAGATGCTCTGCCCTGGTTTCACACTTGCTGCAGATTAGGCAAATTATAGCGATTTAATAGAGAAAACGGAGACCTCGCAGGAGCAGGATCACCCACTTCTCCCCTCCCTCCCCCCGTGTATCCTTTCCTATCCAATAAATCGCAATGTATTTGGTTCAGCGCTCCTTAAGGGGAGGGAAAAAAAAAAAAAAAAGAGAGAGCGAGAAAGAGCTTATCTGCCGCTAAAGCGCCAGGCTTCATGTGCAAGCACAGTGGAGGGCGGCCCAGCGCTCCCTTCCCCTGCCTGCCAATGCCATGCCGTGCCGTGCCCCATGGCTGGCGGCAGTAGGGGCCCGGCCTCCCCATCGCCGCTGCCAGCCGGTGGGCAAATCCACCTCCCCTTTGCAGCTGACATCTTCCTCGCTGAATTAAAAGGGAGCGGTGGGGTCGAGGAGGATGGCTGGAGCCATCCTAGTAATTGGGGTTGTTCTTGTTTTGGGTGGCTTTCAGATGCAAGTCACACCAAGTCACTTGTTAAGGCACATGGCAGACGGGGCGCTCGGTCTCTCGATTCTCCTGCGTCTCTTCAGTGAGGCCCGTCTGGAGCCGCATGGGGAACTTCACCAGCCCCACACGGGTCCGGGTGTACTCCCGGGCTGAGGCGGCGGTGGTGCGGATGGCGCAGGTCTGCGTTCGCGGTGGGTCAGCAGCGAGGAGTGATGCCCAGGTACTCCCCACTGGGGATGTCAGAGCAGGAGCTGCCTGCTTCCCCGGCTGGTTACGGGCTGGGGTCGAGCGGTCCCTCCGGCCCTGCGCTGCCCGTGCAGCTCCGGCTCTTCCCGCCGCCATGGCGGGGCACCGCCGTCTCTTGGCAACCGCCGCACCGGGGCCTCCCGCCCAGGGGGTGCGGCAGCCGCGGGACGGCCCTGCCGCCTCCTCGGGACCCTCGGCCGGGCTGGGCCGCCGTGTAGCCGGTGGGCGGCTGCCCGCTGTCCTGCCTGCCCGGCCCCCATCCCCGCAGCCGTTTATCCACAGATGTTTTTCCCTTTTAAGGCGAAGGGCCGCAGCTCCGGATTCAACAGGGCAGTGGGGACAAGCTGGTGGTTAAAAACCCATCCCCTACCAAACCCCAGAGCAAACAGGAGTCACTGCAGAGGTGCAGGCCAGGCTCTGTCAGGCCTTGCGAAGCACGGCTCACCCGCACGGGCTGAGGCGCAGCAGGAGAGCAGGTGTGTGAAAGCCACGGTGCCTCTTTAAACATTGGATGTGGCGGCCCAGAAGCATCATTTCCTTGGTTGAGGTGTAGAAAATACTGTTTTTTCTGTCAGGGACACATAGGTGTTTGCCCTTTGGTTAGCTCGAAGTGTGTGACTTGAGCTCCCCAGAGCTCAGGGAAGCGCTTCAGTTTTCAGCAGAACAAGCCTGGAGCCTCTGTGTGGTGAAACATGTGGGAAGCCTGACAAAACATTGAAGTAACGTTTTCTAGCTTGAACTTTAATTGCTCGTTGTGTAAATGCCTGGCTGTAGTCTCATGTGGGGTGTAACACACAGCGCCCGCCTGAGGGAGTATTTTGTATTGATCATGGTTAATACTCCGATACTCTTTACAGTATTTAAGTCAACTTGCAGGGTCAGATCTTGATCAGTAAGGTGTTAAAGGTACTTGTTAATGGCTTCAGGAGTGCAAGTTGCTTTGGGAGGCATTTGCTGTTTTGCTTCAGCCATCATGTCAGAAGCCCTGATACTCAAGGGTGGGCAGCTGCCGAGGCGATGTGATGTCCTCCGGAGATAGATGGTCATCTCAGGTCCTTGCCTGAATCTGTAACTGCACTGATAAGCAGTTGTAATTTGAGCATCTCAGTGGAAAGGAAGATAAGGCTACATAAATAAAGGAAAATGTGAGCTGTGTATTTTGCTTACCTCTAGTTCTCATGTTTAAAAGATAATCCACATGACCTGCTCTGTTAGTCATGGATGTACCTTGGAGACTGAGTGAGGAAGCACAAGTGGTCTAGTTTATTTGGGATCATTAATACACAAATTTTGATTTTTCTTATACATTCCTATGTGTGGCTGCAAACATTGCTTACACAGTGCTTGTGAGTGGTTGAGGGAAGGTCCTTGTCTTGATTAAATGAATGTGACACAATCTTGATGCCATTTTGATGTTCAAGATAATAATTTGCGGGAAGGACCTGGAAGCAAACAAAAACTACCAAAATATGCAAAGAAGGTTGGTTTTTTTGCTGTGTTCAAGCCTCAGTGACTTTTGAGGTTATGGCATCCAACATTTCCAGCATTATAACCAGAACAGGAGCACCAAGAGGATGCACAGGAAACCTTTAGTTGTTTGATATCCAAGTGTTTTTTTGCAGTTAGATAGTGCTAGGTCTGTCCTTCTGATCTGGTGGACCACCTAAAGTGGCTGGATATTGGTGGGATCAGAAGTAGTAGAAAGTTTATTAGAAATGAGGAGCAGTGATCATGATGGTAATTGTACACTTGTGATACCTGTGGGTCTGACTCTGTGGGGAAGTGTCTATGGAAGCTGCAGTAATACCAGGTAGCAGATTCATTGTACACTTGTGATACTTGTGGGTCTGACTCTGTGGGAAAGTGTCTATGGAAGCTGCAGTGATACCAGGTAGCAGATTCTGGGTGATAAAATGGTTAAACTCTGAATGGCTTTGAAACATGAAAGCAAATTTAATTGCCTCATATAGAAAAATACCATTAAACGTCCTGCAAGATCTTACCTTGCAAACAGCCCACATCTTTTAAGATGAGTATAGTTTTAAGAATACCTCTTTCAGGGTGTTTAAGAGTTTTAGTTACTGTTGCAAGGTTGGGCTTATTTTGCCTCTCTCTTTTTTTTTTTTTTTTTTTTTTTTTAATGTGAAATGGACTTTGTGGGTTCACATGGGGAATTTATAGTTAAAATCCATGGAGGGACACATCCTGCCATTCTCTTCGAAGTCACAAGACCAGTGAGAGAAATCAGACTTTATCACTCTTCCTATTCAAGTAACTAGAAGCCAGTTGCCCCAAAAGAAGTGGCTTTTTCTTTTTCCCCTCAAAGGAAATAACTTGCAAGAAGTAACTGGAATAAGTGAGCACAAACTGAAGAAAGCTGGGTGGTTTTCCATGGTAGAAAAATGCAGTGACAAATCCTTATCTCCTCTTCATCTTCTAAAATTGCTGCTCTGTTTGTTTTTCCACACCTTTGACCTCTCACAGGGTATATCCTGGCTGCTAACAGCCTGTCAGCATGAAAAGAATACTGTGAGACCAGATTCGTACCAACTGTTGTTCCACTTAAGATTTTACAGAGCTGCAAACTAAAGAATAGCCTTTTTAACTAGGAAGCTGTAACTCTTGTTGCTTTGCTTTCGTTGTTTTGTACTTGCCATGGGAAAATACCCAGGACTTTAATTTTAAAAGGCTGTTTCATTTGGTGATTGGCAACAGCTGTATGCTTTTTCTGAAGACTATGTAATCAGCCTATTCTGTTTTCCAGAAGGGAGAAGAAAAAAATGTAGAAGCAGAATGTAAAACAAAGTGAGAGCTTGTGAGCCTCAGGAAATGTATAGGGCCTGATCTTTTCTTGTCAGAGGTTGTGTATGCCTTTTCATTAACTGAGATAAGGGCAAAATGCTGTGTCATTTATAGAAAATGTTGAGTAAGATGAAGAATGACTTGTTTTTGTGAGTTAACAGACTTAGGATGAATTGAATGTAAAGCTGGGGAATCTGCCAAAATCCCGGAGATTTGGTTTCGGGGGGAGGAGCTGCCTGTGAGTTGTATTTAGGAGTTCTGTTTAAACAGAATTGAAAAAACCCAACAAACACTTGATTGCATAGCCTTAGGGAAAGTACAACGTACATACAAGAGATTTAACAAAATCCTTTCAATGGCCAAATTGGTTCTTTGAAGGCAGATGTGCATGTCTTCTTTGGACTAAGGGCATATTTTTAAGTAATTGTAATAGTAATAAAATCCCCAGAAATATTTGAAAAGCATTTCATATTTAGAGTGTCTACATAAAATTATCTGCTGGTATCTATAAGTGGTATGTATGTTGTAGTACCCAGGAGCCATTCATTAATTAAAACTCTCAAACTATAGTTCTAAAAATCCCCAACCAACCAAAAACCCAACCTCTTTCTTAAACTCCAGGCTTTCCTCTTTCTGAAATACTTTGGAGGATGCCTGCAACATAATTTAACCACTAGAAATGGTAGGTTGAGGTGATTGAGGGACCTGTGATTAGGAACTGAGACATGCGCCTGCACTGATTGCTTTCTGCAGTGTGGGACAGGAGCTGTGAAATCAGATGAGGGATGATGGCCTCTTTAATCCTGTTACTTTCTGGTTTTGGTGTTGTGCTGCAGAAAACATAATATGGAAAGCAGTCAGCAGCAATGGATGTAGTTGTGCAACCTTAATTTTTTTTTCAGTATCAAGATGTAATTTGGTATGACATGTCCAGTGACCAATTAAAATGTATTTATCATTTGTTTGAGAGTAATTAACTGCTGTGGTTGCTTTTATGTGCCATGAGATAAAGCTTTGATCCATCTGAATGTAGTTTAACATTGTTCTGAAAAAGAATTTTTGTGCCTGGAAAAATCTGCTATGTTTGATTAAATGCTGACATTTATTAATGTCAGTGGGTTTTTTTTTCCAGTAGGGGTTAGGACTTTTGGGTTCGGACTTTACTGGTACGAGTTGAGTGGTGCTGGGACATGCCTAACAATATGAGATGTGGCCAGGATCATTGCCTTGGGGAATAATCTCCCTTAAGCCCTTGCTGAATAGCTTTCCACTCATCTTGGAGGCTGTCAAGGGGACAGATTGACTTTTCTCCTGCCTTTCTAGCAGTGTGGTGCCATACAATCCTATTGTGGTTTTCGTGTTTGGCTTCAGATGCCTGATTTGCATGGACAAGCTCTTGAGTGCTGTGAAGGACAGCCTGCTCTCATAGCAAGTGCTGTTGAATCTAGGTATGTGGAACTTGTTGTTTAGCTGTCAGCCTAGTCCTGAACTTATCTCGAAGGCTGGGCAAGGCAGCTTGGCAGAGATGCCTCATGAGCCATCTCCTCTCTTGACTCCTCAAATACCCAACTTGCTCTGCTTCTGTTTGCACAGCAGGGCTGAGAGCAGAGCCTCCTTGCGCTGCACAGGGATGAGGTTTTATTGTGAAGAATGATACGTTTCCTGACAAAAGTTTTAACATGCAGTGTGTCAAGCATCGTGGTGAATGCAAGTCAGTCAAATGTTATTTAACACTGTTTGTTATTTAACACTGTTTTGACAGGTCTGGCTTCGCAGTGGAGGTGGTGCTGGATGGGGCTTTCCTCTATGCAAGAGGCACAGGTGTGACTCACACCTGGGAGTCAGTGCTGCTTAATGCCTTGTGAAGTGGCAAGTCTGAGACTGCTGATAGCTTAGTTTTTTGTATAATTCAGCCTTCAGAGGTTTCGCTTACTAGCAGTGGTAAGGAATAACTATATAGTATTTAGTTATTATGCAGAAGACTTTACTGGCATGCAGTGCTTTGGGTCATCTGTGAAGTATGCTTGTTCAATCAGGTAATGTTTATGCTGAATGTAACTCAAAGGACCAGAGGCGTTTTATTCAAAGGAAGGTAAAAAAACAATTCAGTGGACAAAGCTGTTAAAGCCACATATTTCTTTTATAATTTTCTGTCTGATTCTTGCTTTGATGAGTGATTAAACTTTGTTGCAATTTCAGTTATTTTTGTTCTGCTCAGTAGCAATAAGCAATGCATACTTCTGAGTTTTTGCTGCTTTTTGATATTTGTTTTAGCAAAATAGCATAAATACACCATGTTTTAAAGCAGACTAGTACTGTTCAGAAACAATATTGAAATCTTTATGGTGGTTACATGCAAAACAAAACTATTCAGCAAGTACAGTAGTTTTAAATGAGCTAGTACCACATAAATGAAGGCTGTCATTAACATAGAAACTTTTTTTTTTTTTATTGTAATACATCTCCATAAATTAATTTTCTACATAGTTAACCTTTTGGCCTCTTATCTGTACTACTGAGTGAATGCTGTAGGCAGATGGTTTTCAAGTGCATCAGCAGAAAATGAGGTCCCAGACTGTGGACACAAATGCCTTCACTCCAGACTTTCTGTGAGAATAGTTCTGAGCTGTAGCATCCTGCGTTATTAAATACAGTATGTGTCTTACTTGTCTGAAATGAATAACCCCCCATCGCACCAGATCAGAGTGCGCATACTGAGCAAAAGCATACGTAGTAGCACAAAATTTAGGCTAGCCAGCTGCTTGCAGCAGACAGACTCACTGGCAAGGCAAGCAAACTCCATGAATTTACTAAACATTGTCTTACTGAACACCAGGTGCAAAACATGAGTCAAGGGGAAAAAATTTCCCCTTCAGAGAGTTAAAAAACCCCCACATTGTCTTGATATGTACCTCTTTATTTGGTTATCCTGCTTGGCATAGGTATTGTGGGATGCTAAGATTTCAGAAGTCATTGAGTATGAACCTCACCTTGAGGGAAGTGGTACTGGAAGGCTGTACGTTTAGAACTGGAGATGGCGGCTTAAATGCCACTAACTTTCATAAATGCCTGTGCTGCTGGTATTTCTTCTCTTCTCTTTCTCATGATGCCAAAGTACTTGCATTTATAGTAGGCTACAGGATAAATACTTGTATAAATGTTTTCCATCTGCTGTTTTGCCATTTTGAGGGGGTAAATGCAGGCAGAGAAGTCCCTGACATTCATGGTTTGTGTTTTAGTTTTGAACTGCTGATAGAACAGGGAAAACAAAAAGTATTTGCTACATTGAACTCTAAATCAACACAAATAATTCCTTTCTTTTTCTCTCAACATCTACAGAGAGCGGTTTGGTTGCAAGTTTGCACGTTGCTTGGATACATACTGTATATACTGACACCCTAAGCATCTGAAATTTCATTAAGGTCTTTTAGAAACAGTGGTAAAGCACCTACCTGGAAGTGTTTGTGTCACGGAGGTAGCCACAGTGTATTTGTGAAACAGCCAGGACTTGCATTTTGCAATGCTCATGCAGTCACTGGTTTCCTTGGAAACTAGTGCCTGAGCATGTATAGCCAAACTTGAACACGAGTGCCTGGTTTCAAAGTAGAAAATGGGCTTCCAGACTTTAAAAAGTAGGATTGGCATATTTGGACTGTACTTCATGCTCGTTTAGGAGCTTGTTAAGAACAATCTTGAACTAGGATATCACTGAAAAAAGTCCCATTATCATACTGCAACACCTTTGCTCCCCGAAGCTGTGTTTCTTTCTCCAAAATTGCCTTTTTTTTTTTTTCCTTAAATTTGGTTTGTGAGCATATTTATTGGAGGTGTATCCTGTTAAACACACAAACTGTGTCAGGAAAGCTGTGAACTGGCTCTGCAACGTGGGCTTGAAGTGGATAAGAAAACTACTCAGCCAGGCCAGCTTATTTTGTTCACTTATTTAATATTCTGTGATCATGGGTGATTTGAACAAACAAAAATCATAATGTAGCTGGCTGGGTTGACCGAAAGTGAAACTGGAGTCTTGTAAATATACGTATACTTTGTGTTAAATGTGATATCCTAGGTTCAAGAGAAATACAAACAGTGATAATTGCGTATGTATATGTATGTATTTATTCACATGTGTGGGAGTGTTGCATTAATACAAATACACTATGAGATGGACTTTTATTAGGATAGAAAACAATCACACTTTCATATTGGTGGAGGATATGGATTGTTTTCCAGTATCAACTAGGAATGTCAAAATGCTGCTGGCTTCTGTGGCTTAGCAGCCACAGAGTATCATTCAGATTCAGGAGTGAAGGAGTAAATAACAGGTGACATGGATGTGATGAAAATCTAAAGCTACTGCTCCCTGCCCCAGTGTAAGTGGGTCCTTGGGATCTGTCAGTGCTTGTTACTATTTAAACTGCCTATTTGATGTCAGTTGTGTACAAAGATCCACTGGCTGAGGGGAATTCATTAGTGCTCTTGTAGTCTACAGGCTAAATGAGGAAAATAACTTTCTTGGTGGGTTACATTTCTGATGAATAGAAGAAATCAATTTCTGTATGACTCAGGCAACAGCGTGGCCAAGGCAATAGCCAAGCACTTAACAAAGGGGTAAATAAACCAAATGTGATGCAAATAATGCCATTCAGCTATACATACATGCTTGTTGGGAACAATAGCTATCTTAGTAGCTATAGAGATGCTTTGAAAATCATGACTTAAAAACCTTAGAAGTTCCTTTTGGTAAAACGGGAGATCAGGCATCTGCCTTTCTGAGTTGAAAATACATATGCAATGGAGTTAGTTAGCATCCATGTCTTTGCCTTGAAGTTTCACTATTGCTTAAATTAGTGAAAGTCTTATAAGAGGTTACATGTGAGGTTTAACAGTGGCTAAACTTGGTCACATAGAGGAGATACACATATTTCAGCAGCTGCTATGTTTTGTAGTTCTATAAATATATTTAATAGACAAAACAGATAAATGACTTTGATACCTGCTAAATTACATGTGGTCTTCAGCAGGGCTGTTCAACATAGCTGTCACCAAGACCACAGCTGCAACTGTAGCAGCTCACTTCTGTCTTTGGCTAGGCAGCTGGCTTCCCTGCTTTGGAGGATGCAGAGAGGTGTGGAATGAATGGCAGCAAGGACCTAGGGAAGAGGCTGGAAGAGGCAAATGAGGCACTAGGGTTTCTTTTCTCTCCTTGCTTTTAAGAAGTGAGGGAGAAAAAACTGAGCATTTAAGCATTGTGGAAGAGGGGGCTGTTGAAGGGGAAAGGAAATTATACTTCCTTTCCAGTTTTCTGCAGTTACCTGAGGCTGGATATGAATCTGCAGGGTGAGATTGTACAATCTGAGATTATTGTGATTTGCAGTTTCTGTGGGCTGAATTCCTTTGCATCTGTTCCCTTCACCTCTGCTTCTAGGTCCACAGGGGTCCCTGTATGTCTTCTCTGTCCTGTTTGTGGCATGTGCTCTGGCATTATGTTCCAGGATGCCTCTGCCTTCATGCCACTCTCCTTATGCCCACCATGGCAGGGCAGACTGCTCTTCCCAGGAAAGGCCTGACTGTCTTCTTCCTTCTCTTCTGAGCCCTCAGTTACTTCCCTGGGTGTCTTGTTCCTGCTCCTTCTTCTTCAACCCAAGTTTTTTTTTCTCATCCTATGGATGCTTGATCTTCTTTTCCCTCTCAACCCCAAAGCTCTTCCTTCTGCAGAGCTGTCACATCTGGTAGAGTCTAGACTTTACATCTCCCTGAAAACCTGCCTTGTTTCCTCTATGCATCAAGACACAGAAAGCCTCCAGTGGCTGTAGCACAAGACACTGCACGAGGCTTGATTTTCATGACAATCCAGTTTTTCTGGTGTGCCAGTTTGTACAAAATCAGTTGATTCAGAACTGATCAGATGTGACTTCCTGCAGGCCTGCTGTTACGGGCAAACAGTAATTTCTGCTTCTCATGCTGCCCTAACAGCAAGTAGACTGGGGGTGTGCAAGGACTTCGGAGGGGACACAGCCAGGACAGCTGACCCCAACTGAGCAAATGATATTCCGTGAATTTTGATGTGATGCTCAACATATAAAGCTGGAGGAAGTGGGGGGACATGTTTAGAGTGATGGTGTTTGTCTTCCCAACTAATCATTACACATGATGGAACCCTTCTTTCCTGGACATTGCTGAATGTATACATGCGGATGGGAAAGAGTGAATGAATGTCTTGTTTTGCTTTGTTTGTGTGTGCAACGTTTGCTTTCCATATTAAACTGTCTTTATCTCAACCCACGAATTTTCTCACTTTTCTAATTCTCTCCCCATCCCATACTTCTACTGCGTAACTTAGAGACAAGAGTTCTTCATTTGTCACCAAATCAAAA
>JBCJKH010074922.1:0-35737 GCA_039877255.1 Loriculus beryllinus | reverse complement strand
GGAAGAAATTCTTTCCTGTGAGGGTGCTGAGGCACTGGAATGGGTTGCCCAGGGAGGTTGTGAATGCTCCATCCCTGCCAGTGCTCAAGGCCAGGTTGGACAGAACCTTGGGTGCCATGGTTTAGTGTGAGGTGTCCCTGCTTATGGCAGGGGGGTGGGAACTGGATGATCTTAAGGTCCTTTCCAACCCAAACTATTTTATGATTCTATGAAGAGGCAGAGGATGAGGACAGAAGCAGATCCTCACACCTCGCACTGCACGCTCTCATTCTGGACATTGCCTCCTGCTTGGAAGCGACGGGTGCAGAAGTTGATCCCTTCAGCAGGGCTCAACACATACATTTTTGGTTTGAATTCAGATGATGGCACCTTCCTTCCCCATCTGGAACAAATCCACACCTTTACTCAACTGCTTCCATCAGGTGGGAGACAGCGTTTACTGAGCAGATGTTCCCTTTGGAGGAGTCAGGACCTCACTGGTGTGCTTGAGCAATGCACACCCCCGGTATGCACTTCAAACACGGCTTTCCTTTAACCCAGCAATGCTCTGCTCTGCCTCAGAAACAGATTCCCTAAGAGGAACTCCTTGTTATTTGTTTTACAAGCTTCTGCCTTTCTAAACTCTTTATCCAAGAACACAGGCTGCAGCTGGTAACTCATCCTGGTGCAAAGGAGCTCACCTGCACATCCATCCTACAGCAGACTCTGGCTTCTTCTTGCATTTGCAGCCCTGATAGCAAGGTGAGAAAAGTGTCATTGGCAGGTGAATTGATTCACTGATTGATTGACCTGCCCCAGCTTCCTTTCCAGTCCATCAGAGATGACACCTGAGGGTGACAAGGGTGTATGTGTGCGGGTTTGGTGGGTGCTTGGGTGGGAGGCTCCATCCCAGCGGTGAAGATTACTGAGGAGCCAGTGGTCACTTCGTTTTGGACAAATACTCTCAGCTGTGCTTATTTCTCCAGGTTCAGGAGGATACGGCCTCATCAAGGGCTTTCCTATTTCCAGGTGTGGCTGGTAGCACAGCTTAGGCAGTGAAAAGCTGCCTGGGATAGGGAGTGTGCATGTAAAGATCCTCAGTAGCCTAAAATCAAACCAAGCCACATGGTCAGACAAGACACAACTTCCAGAGAGCCTCGAGGCCATATTGAGGATGGCAATTAGCTCTATAGGACAATGGGCAAGTCCCACTCCTGCCTCAAACCTGCTGGAAAGCAAGGATTCCACTTCTCCTCCTACTACATCCCCGGGCTGCGATGGGAAATCCCTGTCTATTTGCTTGGTGTTGAGACCAGAGGGAAGCCAGGAAAATAGCCCAGCAGGAGCCACTGCTTAACTGAAGCTCTCTGTTAAATAAAGTGGTCTTTAAGGGTTTAGTGAGGCTCTTCCCCCAGGTCCCCAGGGCTGTCAGTCCTCCCCTGGGTACCACAGCATTGCCCTGGCTGACAGCTCTGAGTGACGCACAGGAGATGTGGCACAAAGTTCTGGCCAGTACTGAACACTGATGTGCCAAAGCCTCAATATGTGTCTATTTAAACCCAACCCCGCAGCAGAGAGCTGCAGGGATTTGGTGATCTGATCTTTTTATGCACGCCCCTGCTCATGAACAGGATTTATTATTGACTAACACAGTGTCATGGGGCTGGGGTAATACGCTGGGTTTACTTTGATTGTGTCTCCATCAGTCTCAGAGGGAGCTGAACATGTTAGAGCTGTACGCTTCAGTGTCCACAGCTAAGGTGTCAGGGTCCTGGGGTCCCCTTCCCAGCTCATGGAGGGTGGATTTGTGTATGGTTATAGGGCATGCAAAAGCCAAACCCTTCCCTCCACTCCATGAATGCCTTTGGATGGGATTTGGGACAAGTTTGGAAGGGGCTTGGAGCAACCTGGTCTGGTGGAAGGTGTCCCTGCCCATGGCAGGGGATTGGAACTGGATGAGCTTTAAGGTCCCTTCCAACTCAAACCATTCTGTAGTTTTATGATTCTATGGAAAGTTCCTGGCAGAAATAGCAATTACTTCACTCATGATGATTTTTGGTATACGCTCTTCTCCTCATCCCAAACACAGACTTCCAAAGCACAAATAAACACGCACTACAGTTCCTTCAGATTTTGGAGGTGAAGGGTAACAAAAACTTCCTTTTGTGAAAGTATCCTTACAACAGACTGCTGGAGGTAGCAATGGAATTCCCATAGGAGTAATCTCAGATGAGATCCGTGTCTCTGCCATCTTCTCATTTCACCTTTCCCTGACATCTCTTCCAAGGAGAAGAAATCCTAAACCTTACTAGATTCATCACCACAACTGCAAAAGTACCTGCAACAGCTATAAATCACCAGTTTTCACAATCTCTTGAATGCAATAAGAAATTGATTATTGAAGTGAGCCATCATGCTGGCCAACATACTCAGTACGTGGTTTTGCTGTACTTTCAGCATAGCAGATTTCAAGCTACAGTAGAGACAAGCATACCACTGGTATATTCTCCGTAATCGAGCGTATTGTAGCATGTTTTGAACCTGTCGATCATGAGTTCCACTATACAATAATGAAAAAACCCTAAAGATCACAATGTGTCAGGTTCTACGACACCTATTCTTAAAAGAAATTGCTGACTGAGTCCATAATTCTGGAAAGCACACAGTGACAGTATAGGATAATGAAAGCACAAGTAAAAAGCAGCTTATTGTTTAAACTAACCAAGCCAGAACTCCTTTGTATGGTAAAGAATAAAAAGACAAACTGCACTGAAATGCGATGGCATCATTTACTTTGCAAAGATGAACACTGCAATATGCAGTGGCACATTCACTATCATACAAAATCTTACGCATCATAGCTTCAAAGAGTTGCATAATCTAAAAGTCTCCAAGACATTAAAAATGTACCTGTACCAAAATGACATCTGTAAAAAGACAGACATTAATTTTCAACTTCATTCATGAAAAATCCTGTGTATGTCAAATTAAGTCTTCTCCTATAATAAAAATTCTGTTAATTGCTTAAGCGGCTCTGATGCTCCACTACTAAAGAACAAAGATGGGAAAAATTATTCATGGATCCAGTTTGGTAATACTGATAGGTTTACTACGGTCGACTGCAAACATGTTCAGTAAATAAGTAACTTGTGTACTTAGAAGAGCTTCGTTTTGCCAAATCTTTAAAGAATTCTACATAGCCACAGTTTGCTTAAGGGAAAAAAATCCCAAACATACATATTACTTCTGCCTACACCGCATCTCTCTCCTAGTCAAAATGATACGGTTTTCTGATGAGTTTTTTTGTCTAAAATACAAAAGCTGAGAAAATGTAACACCATCTCAGATTTACAGTTGTCATCTCTCTGTGGGCAACCTATAAGCACTGGCTGGGAAGGAGCAGCTACAGTGAATGGGAAGGTGGAGTCAAACTCAGCTTTCTGACAAGCTACCAACCAGCCCCTGGGACACCAACCACAGGAATTCAGTCTGTGAATTTACTTGCATAACCTCTGTTGAAGTGATTTTATTTTTCAGAAGATCCAGACAAAAACAATTGTTTCATGTTATACAAACTGTCTGAAAAAATATACCCCCAAATCATTACTGCTTATTAGGTGAAAGCTACCACAGCCACTAAGAACGAACACACATTTATGTTCTATCCATTCAGTTGCCTGCTTTGCTGCTCCTAGGTATCTTCAGGGATTACTGTTAAGTTTGGTATCTATCTAGGAGATTAACATACTTAGTGTTCACCCTCCCCAAGATCTTGGCAAAATATCGTAACATGCAATCATACTGAATAATGCAGGTGAGGGACAACACAGGAAAGCTGGCAAATCTCCTTTGTACTCATAGCACTGATTCCTTGGTAAACACCCACAGCAGTGTTAGCAAGGTGATCTGTATAACCTTTTCAAGTTTCTCTTGTATCACTGAGTATCAGCACATAATCATCAAGTTACTAGCCTTCTAGTGACCAGGGTCTCCTCCTCCTGGTTCCTACGTATATTTTTTTGTACTTGAACATTAAACAGCAGCAAACAACAGTCAAAAAGACACTGAAGAAACTTTATTCTGTAGCTACTTCTCTTCTGCAGTATAACTGGGGATCTATCAACACAATGGCTGCATAAAGACAACAGAAATGCACCACCTTATTTGCAGCTGATTTAAACTGATGGACTGAAATTGGTGCAAGCGCCAGATTAAAGATGACCCCAGATAAGGTAAAATTTAACTGAAACTGGTGCTGTCTGGTCTAAGCAGAAACCTAGAGAGTCTAACAGAGAGCCATGTCAGACCTTTTGTGGGATCTGTTGTTACTGAAACAACTGAAAAGCAGACACTACTACTGAAAGAAAGTAAAGCCTTCTGCTGTCAATTTCACATCATCAATGAGATTGGAAGGGACAGCCTCTGAAGATCTAAGTCCACAATTCCCACACCAGTTCCCCAGCTGCCTCTTGGAATCTGCCCAACTCAAAGCAAACTCATCCAAACCACACACGTCCAAACCGGACTGCCACGTCCAACCCATTTTTGAACGTCTCCAAAGACGGAGGTACCACAACCTCTCTGGAAAACCTGTTCCAGTGGTTGCCCAGTCACACACATGCAAAATAAGTCTTTTAATGATTCAGTGGAATTTCCTGTATTTTAATTCGTGCACAATGCTTTGTGCCTTGTCACTGGGCACCACTGAGAAGAGCGTGCCTCCACCTTCTTTAATCCCTCCCACAAGGCATTTATATACATATAAGATCCCCCTGAGCTTTCTCTTCTCCAGGCTGAACAGTCTCAGCCCTCTCAGCCTCTCCCCTGTATGTCAGATACTCTAGTTCCTTAATCATTTTAGGGGCCCTTCCTGGACCTGCTCCCAGATGCTTACATGTCTTGTGCTGGGAAGCCCAGAACTAGACAGAAAGATTTTTACCAGTCAGAAGCATGAATAAGGCAGCAGAACTCAAGCTCTCATGTCAAGTTAATTCTTAGAACAATCTGCTAAGATTTTCAGTGAAATAGAGAGCTTGTAATACACCAAGTGCTCAAACCCAATTTAAAGTTTAATATTTTATATAAAAAAAATCTTTTACTTCACTTGACACACTAAGGAGATTAAAAGTGTTTAGTTGAACACTTAAGTTCCAGAAAATTAATGAAAAAAAAAATAAATTAATGAAGCATTATGCTAAACAGCCAAGTTTTAAATCTCAAATACAAGCAATTCAACATCTTACCACCCCAATGCTATTTATGCTCCAGCTGGATGAAAGTATTCGAATATCAAAACCTACCTTCTGAGCAGATTCCTTCTTTTTCTTATCCTCTTTCTTCCTTTTCTTGTCTTCCATTAACTGTTCTTCCCTTTCTTGCTCCTTCTCTCTGACAAAACATGAAAAACAACAGTATGAGCACAATCAAACTGTACAAGAGCCACACATATTATACCCTTTTTCACCCCAAGAAAGGCAGTCAAGATACTAGATTCCTCTTATCATCATACTTCATTTGCATTTGAGGGTTTTGGTCTAGTTGAGATTAAGAAAAGCACCTTCTAGCTCAGTGTAGCAACAATCACGCCACTTGCTGCATAAAGGAAAATTCCTTTATTTGGATCAGGCCTCTTATGGCAGTACCCTGTATAAATTAATTACGTGCCTGATATTAGAAAATATCTTCAAGACATTTTGGCCAAAGAACCCTTTTAATTGGGTTGTGCTGTTATTTAATGAACAGTCTCATGAATCTTTTCATATGATAAAAAAAGGGAAGCTGTAATTTAATATATGATGGTCTGGTCTGATACGACATTTATCTTCACAGGGGGAAGACATTATTCTATTGCCTGTAGCTATGTCGCTTGTAAGAGACTAGAAATGTCATATCACATCAAACCCATCATTTATTATACAAATCACTAATTCAATTTCTAGCCTATTGTACCCACCCACAAAATTTTTGTGATGAAACTTGTAATATAAATTACTTTCCAGGGAACCTATTTTCTTCACAAGAACACTCTTTCAAAAAAGGAATTAAAAAATATGTGCAGCTGCTATTGTTGTCAAGCTATCATCTTGTTGCTATGCTTCATGTCAAATATGAAAGTACCAGAAAATGGTTAATTTACTGCATATGTGCTATTGGCTGAACTGTTTCTATGGTGAATCACATCTTTGTTAACCAGTTCTCTTCTCCTCCTTTAAAGTAAATTTAAGACCAAGTTTTTAGCTCACTTGGAATAATTTCTTCTTATTAGGAAAGATTAAGACTAAGGCAGTTAATGTAAAAGGATGATCTGATGGATAAAGGGTAGGATCAGAGATCAGAGATGTGCCCTTTACAGACAACTAACAAGTGTAACTCACTATATAATAATCTTTCAGACCAAGTTATTATAAAAACCAACAGATTTATAAACAAAGCTTAGGTTTATAGTTGTATTGAGCTACTTCTGAACTATTGCACAAATCAAAGCTCTTTTTTGACCATAGTTTAAGCAGCTTAGAGTTGGCTTTGCTGTCACATCATTCAGACTTTTTCTTCCACTGCCTTTATGCAGTATAGGTATTATTTTTGTTTGCATTTTCACTCAACACTGCCAAGCCAGTAAAGAGACATTTACCTAGCTAATCAAATCCTACCAAAACACTAAGATGTCATGTGTTAACAGCTTCCTGAACTCCAAAGAACTCTCAAAGAGAAAAGGTTCCAAGGACAGTAATAAAATGCCTTCCTGGTTTCCTGCAGTCAGAAAGGCAGATTCTCCATCTTCACGGATGAAGAAAACGGATAAAGGCAAGATGAGTCCTTAGTAACAACATCCTGGGATTATTACCAAATACAATTCATACATAGTAGCCAGTTTAGTCTGGATTTAACAAAAGTTTGAGGCAAGCACTCCACATCATACAGAACAGTGTTTTACGCACAGTCTGGTATTACTTAAGCCAGGTCAGTTCTTGCTTTTTTCTGTTCTCTATATGAATGACAAAGCACACCTCCCAGCCCTAAACTCTGGCAAGGAAAAGCCCCACAGGTTTTTCAATTTTACTAACAGCAAAGACATGAAGCACTGCGAGATTGGTATGCTTCCCATTGTCATGGCACTGAGACAAAAAATGTTCTGTTTTCCTTGAGCCACAAACTGGAAGCAATATGAAAAAGCTCTCCAGTGACACCCTCATGTTTCAAAATTACTATAACCTCAAATTATGTTTACTACTTTTGTACTGTCAAGCTGCGTGTGTCTCTTGGGCTGTAGTGCCAGTTACAATAATACCATTTCTAAAAAACTTTCTTGCAGCAGGCAAAGGTTTCAGAGCTGTCTTAAAAGAGCTGCTGAAAAAGGGTAGGATCAAAATACAAACTGACTTCCAGTAACTGCCTGGCACACAGCCTTCTACTTAAAAGCACTTTCCTTAGTTTCGTGACTAGAAGAGCAGGGAATGGAAAAGAACAAAAAAAAGTCATACGCAAGCTACGGCTTACAGAAATGTGCAGCACTGATAATCAAAGAAGTGAAAGATAGATGATCCACAGCCTGAAAGTAAACACCTAGTTATGGGCATTTGTCTTTGTGATACATCTTTTAGTAAAGATGCGCATTTAATAGTCCATTGCGCACATCATCAACAACTACAATATAGCAACAATCAATACTTAGTAATTTACGCTTCAGTTTGTGTAAGCACACACCTAAGCTCTACTGAGATGGAAGGGATCTTTCTGAACACTTGGCTGCATCACACGTACAAGACCACAAAGTTCTTGGCAAAGCGTAACTGAAATCTCATGAACACTAGGAAATAGGAAGTTCCATTCTCCAAATGACAGAGCAAGAACTGATGCCACAGACACACTAACCATGTACCACCGTGCTGAACGTTCACTGAATTGGTGTGGGGGGGAGGGGGAGTGGAAATAGCTTATTGCCATTTTGGGTATCACACTTGCCATCTTCCCACTTTCACTCTTTGATGCATTTCATTAACATCTGAAGTTTTTATGAATGGTTTCCCTTTTTCAATTGTACAAAACAAGTTTGCTAAACACAAAGTTAGCTTGCAGCGTTAAGTGTTCGGATAAATTTAACATAAGCAAAACTTTTAAGAACCTCAAGTCATTCAGAAGACAACGTCGCATATTAACCTTCTCTCATTAGCTAAAAGATCATTCCTCCTGGCCCAGGCAAAGAAAGTGGAGGGTGTGGGTGTGTGTCCACCGTGTGCACTCCAGCAACCAGGTGCTTAGATTGACAAGATCGATGCGGGGAGAAAACCCATCAACTCCAAACAGAGTGAATTTAGAGTAATACAATGGGGTGTGGTTCCGGTATTTGTTACCAGCACACAGTAATGGGAACATGGACACACCACAACCCTGAAGAGGAAGTTTGTTAAACAGCAACTAGAAGCCAGCTTTTTACTCTAGCTTTCCTGCAGAAAGCATGTGTTGAACTTAAAAATGACCTGGCTGCTCATTAGGTTGGAATTAACATTGTTAGGAAGCATTTCTGAAGTGTATTACAGACTTAGTAATTTCGAGTATTTAAAGTAAGGCATATTAGCAGCTTACAAATTATGAGGAACTACAGGTTGCAATAAAAAATTCTATTTATAAAATACCCAAAACAAACAAACCCACTAGCTGTGATGCAGTACGCTTAATACCATACTGAAGTTATTATAATAAACTCTTCTGGCTAAAACAAAAGCAACCATATCAGAGAAAATAAGATTTTTCAGCTAATTACCTAAAGAAGTAACGGAAAAGACTTTTGCAGTCCAAGTTATTAAAACACCCACATCACGAAAAGGGTAAAATAGGTATTCAAGAAGTGTGCCCTCCCCTAAAACAATTTATCATTTTTGGAAGATGCTTATACCTTCAAAATTTTAACATTCATTTTCCCCAGAAAACTCTTCTCTTAAAAAGACTTAGTCTCACAACTTATGGGCTTCAGGCACGGGCAAAGGTCAGAAGCTGTCTTCAAAGTTTTTGCTATCATAAACGGAACTGTGAGACGAAATGACGTATTATGTATTACATTCTATCTGCTGGCAACACACTTTGATCAGTAGAGATAAAGCGTCACACAGATCATCAGTCTACGCAAAACCCCCACAACCCTATAAAATCAACCTCAACCTAAAATTGCACAGAAGGAAAAGAAGTAAAACATAAAAAAATGAAAATTCCTAGAAATTCAGGAGTGGCATCTCAGGTAGGCAACTCCCAATTCCTTCTACAGGGCTACAGGACAACAACGTAACACTGTTTGGAAGCTCCTCATAGATAAAGACGCATGCTAGATACTGGTCCTGTGAGTCATCTTCCCTCCTCTTGACCCCATGCTTAGTCAGTACAGTTAACTCACTATAGTGTAGCAAAACACAGGAGTGACAGTAAACTTCTATTGGTGCATCCTATTCTCCGCACTGTAATAAGCACAGGATGATTTACAAATCTGCTTCCAAACTGGGAGCCAGCTTCTTGCAGAATAGGGGCAATTCCGAAACTACACTTGTAGAATTGGCAGCACTTAAACAGAACAAGCTTTTACCTATACAGCTACAAGGTCAAGTTAACAACTTCTCTAAAGGTTTTAGCCATAACTATCCAGAGCTCAAATGCCATCACCTTATGTGAAATCACAATTTGCATACCTAAACCAGTCTCACCCAGACACAACACTTGATGTAACCAACTTTTTCTTACAGACAGGTCTCCAGTGATCCAAAATATATACAAAAGAAATATACAAAAGGACTTAAAACTGAGGGACTAAACCAGAAAGCTGATCTAAAAAGTATCCAACTTTAATCAAGATTCAAAGGAGAATTTCCAGTGAACTCTAACTACAAGCATCTGCTCCTCAGCAGTTCTGAAAGTTTCCTCAGTGTTTTGATAAATTATACAGCCTGGATACCAGCAGAATTGTGCATCACACTCTGGCATCTCAGATGTGTTGCAAAACATCTTTAAAACAAGCTCAAGGCCAGGTACACTTCCAAGGCAAAAGCTCCTCTCAGTCTACACAGAGATGAAATATCTTAGAGAAAAGTAAGCTGTCTTCAACAGCGCTATTCCATGAAGAGCTTGTTGCTACCACTAGAGAAGTTAGTTTCATTTTCTTCCACTTTTTTTCTCTTTATCGAGCTCTGTCCCTGACCTTCCCTTGCTTGAGCCTTCTCTGGAATTCAGATGATTGTATGGTAAGAAAATTCAATTCTCAAAATCTCACTTGGACCACTTCCCCCATTTTGTAAACGGCATTAGCTTAGAGTATTATAAGATGAACTCCAGAAGCAGAGTGCACAAGCAGCAAGGAGTCATCTTCTTTCAAAGGAATGTGTTAAACTGGTTGCAACTGAAACTACACCTTACTTATATCTCCACACAGCACCCAGTTAAAACTGCAAGCTGTATCATAGAAAGATCCACTAGTAAAGATGACTGTTTTCCTTTAAAAGAAATTTGTCCTGCATTGTTCAATCAGGGACTGTAGTGACAGAACAAGGGGTACTGGGTTTAAATTTAAATGGGGGAAGTTCAGGTTAGCTATAAGGAGGAAGTTCTTTACTGTGAGGGTGATGAGCCGCTGGAACAGGTTGCCCGAAGACATGGTAAATGCTCCATCCTTGGCAGTGTTCAAGGCCAGGTTGGACAGAACCTAGTGTGATATGGTCTACTGTGAGGTGTCCCTGCCCATGGCAGGGGACTGGACCTATATGATCTTAAGGTCCTTTCCAACCCAAACCAGTCTGTGATTCTATGATTCTATGTTTCCTCTAGATTGTATTTAGTCCTTTATCCCATACTCTGCATATGTGACATGAGCACTGACACTTGCATC
Organism: Loriculus beryllinus; assembly: GCA_039877255.1. NCBI lineage: Eukaryota > Metazoa > Chordata > Aves > Psittaciformes > Psittacidae > Loriculus > Loriculus beryllinus. The sequence continues at coordinate 24,894 of JBCJKH010074922.1, read as the reverse complement.
TGAGCAATTCTAACTGTAACCAGCGCTTCACTGGTACAATCTTCTAACATAACAGTATTTATATAAAAAAAATACATTAAAAAGCATAAGCTGATTAGAACTAAGGGTCATAAGCACAGAAGAAAAAGTATACTACGAACTCCCAAATGAGCTCTTGCACTTTGAGGTGCAAGCCCATCTTGTTGTAGAGCAAAGAATACTGGCAGTCTGTTCAAGGTGGATGAAAGCTTTTCAATCTTATCAGGAAGCTGGATGTCAGAGACTAAAAATGAGCTAAATTAAATGCACAGTTTCTGGATTAGTCTTCTACTTCCATTCAACATATCCCACTTAACAGATGAACTCCACTATTTCAACAGCATGAGAAGACTCTGGCATGTCCAAACACGCAAGTGTGCTCCAGCACATTTAAACAGGACTTCAAACAGAAGCAAGATGGAACACAGCATGGGATAAATCCCAGAATTGACAGACAGATTCCAAATTCCTAAAGGTAAAATTACTTCCATTAGACTGAGCCATGTAAAGAGTTATGATCTTGCTGATCAAAAGATTAAAAATGGGATTAAACAGTTGGAAACAAAAAAATTTAAAATGCACACCACCACAGCCACCTTTCTTGGTAAGCAGTACTTGCATGCATAAACTAGACAGGCTTTTGACATACAAAAGCTGGCTGAGGAGGAGACAGACATTTAAAAAAGTCAGTCTTCAGGCTGAACTGACAGAAATGGAGTATGAAATTATTTTAGGCCAAGTGAGTTCTGATGTTTATAAGGAAACCCCCCCGATCGTTCAGAATAGCACCCCTGAAGATTCAGAATATAAAAATTACAAGGAGAGAAGATAAATAAATACATAAAGAAATAACAATTACTTGTTTGCTTGAAGTAAAGCTGATGTTTACAGCATCATTGAAAAACTGCAATACTGAAGCAAGAGATAGACTACTCAGTTTAAAACCAACCAGCTCATAAAACGATGACTGAGAGCACTCAAGATACCAGAACTCAGCCCTTCAAGCAGAGTATGAAATCAAAACTTTCACATTTGTAACATGTATGTACGCAAGGATAACATAGGTAAGACAGTAACATGTAAGACAGTGTGTCACAAACCCTCCCCCCTCAGGGCAAGCTGTGGATTTTATACATACACAACTTACACTTCGCCATGTATTAAATGAAAACACTTTAGAAAGCCTCATTTTAGAAGCAGCCTGCAAGGCGGTGTTTTCAAAAGACAAACTATTATTGCTCACCAAGGAGTTAAGAGTAAGCTGCTTTTTTGACTTCTCTGGCTGAAAACCAAAAGAGCGTCACAGCAAGAAGTTTGCTTACTTTAAATAGCGTATCTGGAATAACTGATATGCCTTTATCGCAGCAAAACATCAGTAATTTGGAGCTGCTGTAGAAAATAACCAACTTTGTAAAACTAGCATACTGACTTCACTAAAAGCATGCTTTTCTAAAGAAAGACTCCTCATAGACTATTAGGCTTGCTAATAAAGTAAGTTTCTTTGTGGCATATTCAATATATATACATGCAAAATTATTTACATAATAGAAATGAAACAACTGTGACCATGAAAGGCTGTTTACTTTAAAAAACTGGACAGTGTAAGCCCTAAAATACATCATCAAACATTCATAAAGAATGAGGTTTGTTCTCAACAATTCAGCAACTGGTTTGGGAGGGAGGAGCTCTACTTAACTTTTAGAAGTCTCCTGTCAATAACAAAACCTCAGATTGTGTAAAAAATAAATGGAAATGTTTTTAATAGTCCATATTACTTTGCTTACATTCCTTTCATGTAATTACTCTGCTGTATCCCTTACATACATTAAAAGAATGACTTCGAGGTACGATCTAAAGTTTCCAGATGTTAGCCACAGTTGACGAGGCAAGTTCTAAGGAAACTGAGAGCTACAGCCAAAGCTCTACAATATATGCACTGAGGAAGTTTTCCCCTTACTTCAGTCTTCAAATGCTTTAGAGCTCTTACAAGTCAGTAATTATTATTTCATAGCATGCACACTCATGCATGCCAAAGATAAAGTGTTGAGACAATTGTGAAGCGTAGCAAAAATAGCCTAAGAATGGCAAAACATTAAGTTAAGAAACTGCCTGTAATTAAGATGTCCAATAATTTATCATATCAGAACATGCATTCAGCAAGACACAGTTCTACTCAAGACTTCAAGGTTTTATGTGATTATCAAATAACTTTATTTTCCTCTAGAAACTATTCACATGTGGAAAACTCTATTATCCACAACTGTTTACCAAGAAAAATATCTTGGTGGTTCTGAGAGCTGCAAAAAAATACGTACAGAAATGAATCAATAACAAACAACATGGAACCATTTACAAGATAACAGTGACCATGAAATCTCAAAAAACAACCTGGCCCTGCTACAGGCTTAGAGAAAAAACGAGTCAGTTTTTTGACTAGGGAAGAGGTGGCAGTCCTCAGGAAGTACAGTCAAGAACTGTTCCACTACAAATAATCTCTCCTGGCAGTATGTTCTCTCAAACCCTAATTAACAGAGTCACAGAATCGTTTGAGTTGGAAGGGATCTTAAAGCTCATCCAGTTCCAACCCCCTGCCACAGGCAGGGACACCTTCCACTAGAGCAGCTTGCTCCAAGCCCTGCCCAGCCTGGCCTTGAACACTGCCAGGGATGGGGCAGCCACAGCTTCTCTGGGAAGCCTGTGCCAGGGCCACAGCACCCTCACAGTAAAGAATTTCTTCCTTACATCTAAACAAACCTCTTTAAGTTCAAAGCCATTCCCTATGTCCTGTTGCTACATGCCATTGTGAAAAGTCCTTCTCCAGATTTCCTGTAGGCCCCTTTAGGTGCTGGAAGGCCACTGTGAGGTCTCCCCAGAGCCTTCTCTTCTCCAGGCTGAATAAGCCCAACTCTGTCAGTCTGTTTTCACAGGAGAGGTGCGCCAGCCTTTTGACCACCTTTATGACCCTTCTCCGGACTTGCTCCAACAGGTCCATATCCTTCTCTGTGGCCCCACAGCTGGATGCAGTACTCCAGGTGAGGTCTCACAAAAGCAAAGTAGCTTGCTAAAGCCACAATTTCAGCAGGTAAGACAACAGACTACCTCACAAAACATTTATCTTCCATTAACTGAAATCCTTCAATTTCTGCAGTTATGGATGGGTGGAGTGGGGGGATACAAAAACTCTGGACAGACTGAGGTGAGCTGCTGCTGAAATTCCCTTTGCGTATGAGACATTTTTTACTACACTCTCCCAAAAGAACATTCTACCTGCCTCACTGTGCATACAGAAATACTTCAGGAGCCCTACTTCACTATACATCGCATTAAATGAACACAGGCTACATGGGAAAAGCGCCAGATGTCAGTTAAAGGATTGCTTATTAGTCTGCAGGTACAGTATACACAAGAATTTGCAAGTATTAATATTTGTATTAAAATACTAAGAGACAAACTTTACCAGTTTTAAAATCTCAAATGGCTTGCATGTCAAGAGAAAAAAAATCCTTATATTTGAAAACTAACAGAAGAAAAGTTACATGGAATCTTCCCTAAACAGCCCTTTTCAGTTTGGTCATTAGCTATTTTTTTATTTTTTAAGACAATTCACCTTTTGGAACTAAGCGATACTTTCTGTGTTAGATACAAGATACTCTTACTGGTCCCACCATCAGAATCACAAATAATTCCAACTGAAGGGACCTCTATAAGTCACTTCCATCTGGAGTCTGGCCTAAGCCCACACTCAAAGCAAAAGCCATCATTAAGCAGATTGCTCAGGACATAGTCACATTCTGAGTCTCTCCAAGGACAGAGACACAAGCTACCACCACTGTGGAGAACTTACTCCGTTTTTCTACTATGCATCTGCCTCCCTCATTTTGATGAAATCTCATCATTTCTTTCTTGCAAATTGTGTTTGCTGCCTCTTGTTTTACTACTGCAGAGTCTGGCTCTCTAGACCCTCTCATTAGGCAGTTGAAGACAGCAATAATATTGGTCCCGTACAATCTCCTCTTTCTACAGCTAACAAATCCAGTTGCCTCAGCCTTTCCTTATGCAAGGTGTGCTCCAGAATACTAACTGTCTTATCAGCTATTTAATATCTCAGTGTCTGTCCTGTATGGAAGCCAAAACTGGACACAGTATGTCAAAGCTGGACGCATAAGTGTTGAAGAGAAGAATCACTTCTCTTGACACACTGGCTATGGGTAGTTTCTTAACAGCAAGGACACCCTGCTGACTCACATTCTACTTTTTCTTTGTCAGGACCTTTAGGTGTTTTTCCTGCAGAGCTACTTTCTAAGAAGCAGATGCCCATGCACAGGGTTATTCTGCCCCAGGTTTAGCATTTTCCATTTACCTTTGTTGAATTTCAAGGAGTTTCTGTCAGACCATTTTCTCCAGCCTACCAAGTTCCCCTACAAAGCAATCTTACCCTCCAGAGGTGTCAACCACTCAGCTCATTTTAGAATTACCTGCAAACATACTGAGGGTACATTCCATCCCACTGACCAGGGCGTTAATACGGAAGTTGAACATTACCAGCCCCAGCATTGACTCCCATGAGGCACCACATTACCCAGCTGCCAGTGCACTTTGCATCGCTGACCACGATACATACCAACTCTAAATCACTGACTCTGGCAATCATGCTCTGGAATCCTTTTTCAAAAGAATGTATTACCCGAGAATAGAATGAGCAAGTATTTTTGTACTTAGTGCTCCAGTTAGCAAGCACCTAATTACAGATTTGTCTTTCGCAGAACTGTACCAGAAGCCCCTAAAAGACCTACCCTCCACTTCAGCTGTCTGTATCAGAACAGTACTGCATTCTGCAGCACAATGGACTCCACAAATCAAGCTCAGAGCTCTACTAGCAGCTTTACCAACGCCTCACTGGGACTCTGAACTAGTTACAAGTCATGATGCAAGTGACTGCCACCTCGATAACCTATTTTTTGTAGATGTGTATGAGAAGAGATACAAAAAAAATCCCTGTTTACTGTTAATCTTCTGACTGCAGTTAAAAAGCAAATGCTAACTCCTCACTATAATGTAAACTCAATTTTAACAAAAGCAGCTCTGTACCCTCTTAGATTACAAACTTCTGTTTTAAATGCCAAGAACAGAATTATTTTTTAACACTAAAAAAAGTCACAAAAACTGAATCTATTTGCTATGGTAACTATGCCACAGTATACACAACAATTATGACATTTGTTTTAATGTCAGAATGTGACATTTCAGAAAGAATACTGAAAAAGTATAATATAGTTTAATTAAATGAAGCGTTTTCTTCCAGAGCATCACTCATAGCATCAGCACAGCCCATGTAGACAGTAAGGAAGTGGATCATACAGAATCTTCGACAACAGAAATAGTTACGTTCAAAACAAACTTTAACATTTCTTGGATTATAACTGACATTTTTGTATTTGTGTTTCTTAGCCATTAAAAAAATTAGACCTTAAAGAGCCTGGTAAAGATACAAACTATTTGGAGATATAGGACAAAAGTTTAGGGGAAGGTGGATATACAGAAAACATTAAATAACAGCGTATTACAGTGTTACTGCTGTTGATTAACACACTTTAAAATACTGGAGGCTTTGCTAACTTTCATGGCACAGCACTTTAGGAGAGATCAAGAAAAAAAAACCAAAATATATGCATGAATGAAGTAGTTTCTATATACTGACAGTTAAATTACTGAGGAAATAATCCAAACACCCAAACGTGGATAGAAGCATGATGCCTAAAAGCAGCTTCTACTGAATGATGAAGTGCTTGGAATTCTACCTGCTTGAGGATATTATAAGGATACCCTCACAGCATCAGAATGGTATAATTCATATTTCATTTTACAAGCAATTTGATCGTTTGCTTTTATTTAGTTTCCAAAGAAACACTCTAAATTCACTTGCTACAAAAACCAAAACACTTTATGCAAGTTAATTAATAGCCTGACAAGCACATTACATAGCTCCAGATCTGTGTAATATTGTAAAATTTTCCACATACAGTGCTTCAGGGCACTGTAGCAATGAAAATAACATTTATCAAACTGTAAGTCATTATTTTAATTATACTAAATCAAAATACTAAAGCAAGAATGTATTTATTTTTATCAGTGGGAAGTGAAGAACAAGGTTTTCCACCCAAGGTAATTATTCATCTGTTATAGGCCAAACTGGAAGAACCAGCAAGTTAAGGTTGCCTGAACTTCTACTACATTAAAAACTCAACTCTTGCAGCTTGTTCAGATTTTCTTGGCAAAGGTATTTAAGGTTTGTATTTTCTACTCCAGTTATTGCCCGAGGCAGTATTTATTTTTAACAGGTAAGAATATCTATTCAGCTACTTCCTGCAAATATTTAGTAACAAAGTTTTAGGACTGTCACGATCCCTATCAGGAAATCTAAATTAAAGTCAGAAGGAAAAGTATGTGACATCTTTTGCAGGTCTGGGAAACACACAAATCTTGCAAATTAACATCTCTTCAAACAAACGTATCTGCTTACATTCAGTATATTCAGCTGGAGTTGGGCAGGTAAAATCTTGATACTCCATTACTAATGGAATCAGTAGCATACTAAGTATGCTATATAAATTAAACTAGTAACTTTTATTCTTATAACTAGGGTTATATGAAGAGATTTCCACTCTCCCCCCCCCCCCCCCATAACTGCTGTTCTGGAAGACTACAAACCATTGTTTATCCCCAGTAGACAAGCACTATTGCTGTTCATCCTTGTGCCACCTGAGCTGAGAGCTGAAGCAGGACTAAATGGAAGAACCCCCCAATCCCCTCAGGAACAAGCTGTACAACCAGACTGCAATGGAGCAGGACAAAGATCCAGATGCTTTCAATTTGAATCCACCATAATGCACATGCTTCAAGCCAACACTTGCATTCAGCTATGCCTCACACTTCACTGGGCAAGTTGGTTACTTCCTAAAGTAGTTTAAATACCAGTTTTGAAACCCCTTGTTTTAAACCGTATCTGTGTGTTTTGTGCAATGAGTAAAACGCAGTTGCGTAGCATCTTGTACGAAACCCTGAAACAAAACCCCTGAAACCCTGCATTTGCATGCATGTAGCATAGCAAATAACTTCATTTAATGCTATTGCACATTACATAATTAGAAGAACGGTTGGCTGGCTAAGTCTCAAACACACGTATATTTTCCAAAAGTTCACTGGTATCTTGTAATTTTATTGACAGTGTATAATCATAACCTTCCTCTGCCAGATGAGGGAAAACCCACACAAGAGACTGATATGTGCAGTGTTATATAACAGCCAAATACGAGATGCTATAAGAGCTGGTTATCAACCTTGGCAATCGCAAGGCTCAAATACAGATTGTACTCAGTTTGAAGTAAGAACTCACTTACCAGCTAAATACCATGAATTAACAAGTTCTTTGAATGCAATACAGATTATATACCTCACAGTCAAGTTGCAGGTTAAGCAGAGTGCGCACTGAACTTGAATGACAAAGAGATCTGTAACAGGCAAAATTCCGTCTGGTCTATGACTAGGTAACACATGTTCAAGCTCTTAGGCTGACTTTAAAATGCAACTGTTACATCCACTACCTTCTCAACTCTGATACTTTCTTAAATTATGTATTTCCTTCAGAAATACCAGCCCTGTTTAGCAGCTCAGTGAAGTTGCAGATTACCTTTTTTTTCCCATTTCAATTGACTCGGGGGAGTTAAGGATGACATTTAATAACACATGCCACATACAACACAGAGCTTTCCCAGGATATGTTGCAAAACAAGAGACTGCGTGACCTGCTCAAGGTTACAAAATGACTCCATTGCTCACTCTGAATTACAAACTGGCATCCTCCTGACTCCTCCTGTATTTTCACTAATAAAATAATACCACTACTGAACACTTGCACAGCTCCTTTCATCACAGGATGTCAAAAGCCTTTATAAATATTAATTAAGCATTGCAGCAGCACTAAGAAGTATGTAAAATTTAATTCTGCACATGAGTAAACCCAAGCAATGAATGAATAACCGATGTTCAAAGTTACAGGACAACTCAGCAATATGGAAAGCAAGTGGCTCTTGCCATTAAGGAGCACTCCATTAGAAACAAGGACATAATTAATACTCCAAATGTGGTGTGAACAACCCTTGATGGCCAATACATTACACAGTCATGCTCAATCCTGCAAAGAGGACACTAAATTTCAGGCAGCATTCTCACAATGACACAAAGTTTGGCTTCCTCTGAACAGAGTAAGCTTTCTCATGAGATTTCTAGTAAAAATCTGGTTTTTTCTTGTCCGGTAACTTCCCTAGAAAAGACACGTATGAATGTGATACTCTTTGGTACTTTTGCAAAATTAACAAGTACTATCAAGCTGAGGCACAACTCAAGTAAAAATTCAGACCCCACAAATGAAAGTAAGCTGCTACTTAACTTTCAGTAGTTAACGGGGGAAAAAAATAACACCAGTTTGAGAACTCAATATCCATTCTCAAAAGAAAGAATGTTTATGAGTCCAAAACGAATGTTTTCAGCAGGCCGATATATTTGTAATCACTTAAGTACTTCAGTGATCTTACAACTTCTTATAACATGTCCATACTTGACCCACCACAAACATTACTCCTTCCCTTTAAAATTATTTACTCTTTTCAATGATCATAATTGTCACGAGACACCGATCTGTAACACTTACACTGCTGGTGTGAAAGCTAACCATGCAAAAACATACCAAAGCTGATCTGCTACTTATGTGCTACCACATTCACAGATTTAAATTGCAGGAGTGAGATTAATTCTTAGATTTTATTAAATTCCTGTCAACCTACCAAAAAAGACCCCGAAGGTGACAAGCTCTGAACGCCTGCCAAAATTCCTGTTCACATTCCATTCAACACTATGACATAAATGACTGCAAAAAATCTTTTGCTTTGGTGAAAGACTATTTTCTACAGAAGACAAAAGAAACCAAGTTGCACTAAAAACATGTGCAAGATTCTCTTTACAGTGACCCCTTTGTTAGAAAAGGGGACTTTATTGTTTTAATTATTTGTCAGGTTGGGTTTTTGGTTTTTTTTAAACAACTCATGCACAAACTTTACCTCCCATCAAAGCAACAAGATTCAGTCAAGGCTGACAAAGAGCTGGTCAAATGAAAAACAGGGTTTTGTTTGATATTTTAAATTACAAAGTATGTTTTTCTTCTTATTACAGAATGAATGCCTAGATAACAAGTTGGTTTTGAGGTGGTTTACCCTTTTGAAAGGACAATCTGGCTATAGAAACTTACTCTGGGTGAAGCTGTGTATCACTATTACAATTTTATCTTGAGTTCTTTTCGCGCACAAAACCAGAGAACAATTCAGTACATTTGATATATGGCTTTCATTGCATGAATCAATTTTTCCTCCCTCTTATATGGGACAACAGCTAGTTACAATAGTTTACCATTCAACCATTATGCCTTCAACAAAGGCCTGATGAGATTCAACAGCAAAGCTTCAATAAATGGCGTTCCATTCTCTGGAACCCAAAAGCTGCTGAGTTTCCTTGGGTTAAACTAGTCACCGAACCTTCAAAAAGTGTCTTGAAGATCCTGATCAACACACTGCCACTCAGAAGTCTGACCAAGTTCAAGATCAAATACTGCTGAGATATGTCCAAAGGTACTTGGAACTTTGGGTCTGCAGCCACACAGAAGCTTCAGATGAACAGTGATGGTAGTATTTCTCCAGATAAACACATCTACCACAGATATAACCAATAAGGTAACACAATTCTCCAAGCATGGAGATATGTGATCCTTTTGTTACAATACAGTATTTAGAAGTTCATGTTTTGGTTCTAATTATCAGTCAAAAGCATTTTTCAGCACACTTAGCTGTTGATCCCTAGCTTTTATCTAGTGTTATATATAATAGATACCCCATGCAAAATGTATAAATGTGTTGCAGCATATTCTCACACTTTTAGAAGACACACCACAAGTCCTAGAACTACACTGTCACAGATTACAGTTGCGCTTAAGGTCAGTAAGATACCACTGTAGATAACAAAGTCAGGACTTTCCATCTTTACTACAGAGATACAGTAAATACTGTACCACTAAACCACCCTATTTTGTAAAGCTATTATTCAATATTTGTTCCTTATAGGGTAATTACAGATGATGATCTGGTGAAACAGCAGTGCTAAATTTTAAGGCAGGTGTTTCACAACAAAAAAGGCTTAAATACATTTATCACTTAAAGTGTATAATTAAACAGGCTGTCCTGTCACACATCAGGTTTGGCATGCGGTTTAAGGTATGAGCTTTACAATACACAAAATAACACAACTTCCTCCCTCTCTACTTTTACATGAAGATTTAAACACTAATAAAAGTTACATGATAAAGTAAATAAAATCAGCTGTCTCCACCATTCATATGATGTTGTGACATTCGTAAGATGCATACATGACACTGAAGTGAGCAATTTTGTTCACAGACCATGCCCTGTGGTTCTGAGGTTTGCACCTGCTGTTAAGGCACACAGGCAGCGATCAGGTCTCACTGAAGTGTCAGTGAGGATGAGACTGCAGATCCTGCACAAGAAACGATGTAAATCACAAGTGCGTGAAGTCCTCTCTCCCTGCTGCATTGCTACAGGTATTTTGAAGGCCAAAACATGAGACTGACAGCCATAAAATGCAAGAGAATAAATGAAAGATGTGGGTTTTACTACAGATTTGATAAGCTATCATTAAAGAAAACTGAACTTTATTCTAGTGCAGTTTGCTCAAAATAAAGAGATATACTAGACTTGGTCTCTACTTTTAAAGCAAGACCCCAGGGGCACTGAAAAACAACTGTGTTTGACTGCTTGGGAACCTTCAAATGCATTAAGCACACAGATTCTTTGCAGAGCCTGGTATGGAAACATTTGCTTGCCAGATGCATGCCGCTCACCCTTCTTACCACAACCAGCAGGCCATCTTTTCATTAGTCATTTTCTATTCCAAAGTGAGATCAATAAATTATTATTCAAAACATCACAACTTCATGTCATGACTTGTGACTAATTAAGATGTAAGCTGAATTTATTCATTGGCACACAGAATGTAAACTAGAAAACTGTAAAGAAACTATGTGTAGGAAACAGGAAAGACGAAAACAACAACACAGTGCAAGACATGGCTTGTTTTGAACTACAAGAAGCAAATAATCTTTACTCATGAAGTTACTTAAGCAGCCGAAACATTTAAAGCCTCTCCAAGATGGCCTCCTCATATAAATCACTTGAGTTTTGAGGATATAAAGAAGATCTGATCATTTTGATCTGGCATTCCAAGAAAATTATAGCCTAAGATCTTAAAACATCGTAAAGGAACAAATAACCTCACCAATGCACGCAATGTCTACAAATACCATCTGCACTCTTCCTTACCAAGAACATTTTTGCTTATCTGCAATTGTAAAGTCTGCATTCATATGGAATACTGATCACTGCCCTGAATTAATGTAAGATTCCAATGTTCTCTAGAATCTAGCAGTTTGCAATTTCCCAAGATACTGTCAAAAACAGTGGAGGAAAGACATGAACAACCAATACATAATAGGAAGTAAAAGGTGCATTGCTATACACTTAATTTCAAAGACTTAAAATTGCTGCTGTGTTTTTGGAGCACAACTGATTGCAGAAGGCTTGATTTGACATTAGCTGTGCACCCTTCTTTCCCCATGAGGAACAAATTCTTAAATGGTAATTCTGAAGGCCAGCATTCTATTGCAAAGCATACTGCATCAAGGATCTACATTTTATGATATGACTGAATGTGTATCAGGGAAAATTCCTTCTGTTTAAGGAATAGCCTAAGAAGACACGTACAGTATACTTCAGAAAGCTAATGAAAACCAGTTGCCACAGAAAGCAAAGAAAAAAACTCACTCCCTTTTTTCATGTCTACCAGCAGAAAGTATTGGCACATAATTCTTGTACAAAAGTGTAAAAGCACCTCACTCTTTGAAAATTTGTGGCATCTCAAATCCTTTCATTTCTGATTTCCCTTCATGTTTTTAATCATTTGCTCCCATTAAGCATAACAGAGAAAACTAAGGTATAAGTAAACATCTCAATACTGCCCTTTGTTTGCAGAGTGGAGAGGGTTTTTTTTTTGTGCATGTTTGTTTTGGGTTGGGTGTTTTTTTGGGGGTGTTTTTTGGAGGTGAGGGGGAAGAGGGGTTTCAAAGAGGTGGTACTGCTTGGGTTTTTAATATTTTGGACTTGTTTTTTGGCAAGCTATGATTGACAAGATAGACCCAGCTGTCAGTTCTCCATAGGAAGCATTATCAGGAAGGGTACCAGAAGTTCAGTCAAGAACCTTGCAAGGTCACAGAAAACTGCAACTGCCTAATGATAAACACAATTTTTAAAGGGGGAAGTCCTAAAATAAATCACATTGACACATGGTTAACGCTTGAAATACAAGTTTGTTCACATTTTTGTTAAAAATAAAAACTAAAGCAGAAAGTTACCAGAGTCCATGGAACAAAACCCTCCCAAGTAGCAGCTACTGCATTACAATAAAGTACTGTCACCCTAAATTGAAAGCCGGGAAAACACAAGCCTTTGCTAAACACAGTAGTGTGCCTTATCCCGAATCTGTGCAGTTGTTCTAAAACATACACACAGTGGTAACTTCAGAAAAAAATGCAGACATTTATCTTATTCATTCCAAAAGGAATGGAAAAGTGTGGAAAACAGCATTCGGTAGGCCATATAATATAATCATACTGTTTAATCATACAATCATATCTGTTTAATAGCCTATCTAAAATTCAATAGCTACAACAGTTATGAGGTAAAAGCAAAAGGTCTAGAAAACACTCCATTAACAGTCAGAGATGTTTGCTACCATTCACATTCAATCAATCTGATACGCTATTTTTGATTTATCCGTTTTTACAGTCCTGATACTGTGCACCATTCCCTAGCTGTGTTTTAAAAGTTTCTTCGTTTCACACCTTCAGGAAATAAAGCATAGATTAAACCACCTTGTCTAGACATAAACTCCTCCTAACTGCCAAGTAAACAATAATTTCCTCATTTCTTAAATAAGGATGTTAGAAAGTTTAAGTGAAGAATGTTCACTGTACCCTCAGGCATTTGTCTAAACTAAGGATAGTCTGCCACCAGGGAAACAATTTCTTTTAAGTATGTTGTTATTTCTGCGGAGTTGGTGTCTACCTCATCTCAGCAGTCACTCATGTGAGAGCTTTTCCTATTTGTATGAAGTGCAGAAGACAAGATTTTTGAAATTTTGATTGAGGGTTATCATTCCCTGTCTCTTGCCAGGAATGATAATTTACAGTGCGTGATGAGTTTTACTTGCTGCTTATGTCATTCACAGATACAGTACCAGATCAGTTTCTATCTTCAATGCCATTTAAATATCTCTTGAGTTTTAGTACAAACAATACAGTTGATACAGTAGCTTAAGATCACTCAGAATAAAAAAAAACCAACAGTGAATACTCAACCTGAGGACTGCCTTGCTTGAAAAACTGAGCATCCATTCATACTCAAGAGGCAAGAAGGACGTACTTTAACTGTTCATTACTAAGAAGAAATTTCTCATGCAAATGAAGTCAGCTCTGTAATACCTATATTCTGGAAAGCTTACATCCCTTCACACTATGGAAATTCACATCAGAAAGTTGCTTCAACATACAAAAATTCTAAGATGATGAAGCAACCCGGCTACAGCTCATTTTCCAGACGGGCACTGTCATCTGCTATGGAAGAGTGAAATAAATTATAAAGCAAAAGGTAATCTGGAAAAGAAGCTAACATGAAGAAACCACTGAAATGCCACCTTACAAACCAGCACCACCACAATGGTTCATGGAAAATAAAAATGTTAAGTCACATGGGAAAAACTGAGGTGGACACTACAGTGATATAACTGAAATTCACCATTCAATACCTTTTGAAAGTTCCAAGACTAAGTTGATTTGTCTTGTTAAATTCTCAACCCAAGCAGTGTTTGCTACCTTTAGGTAATTTTTGCCTTGTTGCATTACACAAGATTAACACCTTACTTTTTAATAAAGAACATGTATTTCTCATGCTCAGCAATGATGTCCTAAGACACAAAGAAATGCATAAAACTTAAAGAGACTATAACTTTCAAAGAGTAACAGACATTTTTACTTCTGAGTGGTTAAAAATATATACTCCTTTTCAACATCAGTCTTAACAGAGAAAGTTACATCAAAACCATTTAAAACATTCAGCATATATGCTCACCTAAGATTCTGCATGTTTCTAACAACAGAAGTAATTTTTACCTCTGCTGATAGTAATTTGAAGGCTTCACCTATTCTCAATTTACAGCAACCTTTTCCTATCTACCACTGATGAATTTCATAACATGCATAACAGAGCTGTTCCATTTTTTAGACACTATGCAAAAAGAGTGAATGATGCACGACAGGAATATACAATATCCACAGTTCCACAAAAAAACCCCCACACTTCTAATCTATTCTGTTAAACCTTCTCTCTATCCTCTTTCAGAAAGGTGGCTTTGCATAAAGACATGTCAACTCTTTGCTGCTATATAAAGTTGAAGGTTAAAATGCATAAGCTGATGTGGGAGACTACTTCCTGCTGAAAGAAAAGCCCTTTAAACACTAGAACCTCAAATCTAATTTGTCAGCTTATTGATGCTTGCATGCATACTGCCAGTGCAAAGCATCTATCTTTCCATAAAGGCACTGTATTGAAAAAATGGTCAATGCTACTACCTCGCAAAAAGGTTACCATGATCTTATAATGAAAGTAATACAGAATTCAATCACATAAAATTCCAAATTTCGGTAAAGGATCAGACTTTTTGCTTCAATCAAATCCATGCGCTATGCTGGAAGTGCCACCTGCACTTGTGGTACTCACCAAGTGTAACTTACATGTGGCTGATTTAAATGAGGAAGTGTACCAAGTAAGAGTTACCAACTTTTACTAGTGCTCTAAAGATTGCTATGAAAGTACATTGGGCAGAACTAGAAACAACATCCTTAGTTAAACCAGCCTTTGATAAACTTGCTCTTAACTAACATGTTGCTTTAAAGAGAGAAAGGAGAACTTTATTCTGCAACTTAAGCTATCTCTACCAGCTTAAATTAAGGGGAACACAGCTCAGAAGGAAACCAACAGCTGGGTCTCGCACTCACAGACCTCGTCCATAACAGTTTCAGGTGGTGACTGGGTAGCAACTCTAAACACAGCCACTCACCACTATATGGTCACAGTATTTCTGGAAGACCTGCTAGGAAGATCTATACAATTGCAACGTGTTACCTGCTGTGATAGGTGAATAAAGCAAGAACTGCCACAACAATGTCAATCTCTAAAGCGGCCCAGGTTTTTGTGCAACAAACCTGACAGGCATTCAGTTTAAACCTCTTCCGAAGCCACAACCAAATGGAATTGGGACTTGTAAACATTAACAGCTGAAACTGAAAGGGAAACTCAGCATTTTCCGTCTGGCTCAGTTTGCAGGACACATAAAAAAGGAGATCAAGTGAAAACAGTAGATCACCACCATCATTCTCAATTTAATGATTCTGATTTTCTTTAACTGCCAAGCAAATTTTTAGATGCAGCCTCAGTAGCAATTCTTTCCAAGTAAGTAAGATACAACTACATTTCAAGCACCAGCAGACACTTGAGCACTGTTGCAGCTGGAGAAGAGAAAGGACTCAAGCGCTTCAACCCCTCAGAAGTGAAGTATTTTATTGTTAAGCTTTCCATACCTGGATTTCTTTTTGGAACTATGTAACGGTTTTGTTATTTTCAGCAGGAAAAATGAAAATTATTTCTTGGTCTTTTTCTTTCTTTTTAGGTTTTTCTCTAGCTAGGTTCCATGGGAGTAACTTAAGAAAATATCCTTACTGCACTTGCACAGGGCTGCAGTTAGCAAGAAAAGGTACACACATAAACCTTATGTACCTGAAGGGAAAAAAAATCCAAGCTCCACTTCATTGCTAGAGCTTGGAACTAATGACATTTTACCTGGAAAAAAAAAAAAGTCCCTTTTACTGTGAAAATGGTTTCACTAATCCCTGCCAACAGTACAGAAAAATACCTGCTGATGGAGATGTTCATTCTATAATGATATTTTACATTAAAACCTCCCCCTAAAGGGAACTCCTCAAATAACCAAAACTGCCCATTCATTCCATGAAAGCCATTCAAAGCAAAGTTTTTACTTCAGAAGGATGAAAACATCACTCAGTGAACTTAGAGCAAGTTTTTTTTCATACTGCACTGAAGGATAACAATGTTTAAATCCTCATTAAAAACTTCACAAATGTTAGGTATAGAATGTGAATTTCAGTTTAATAAACAGTTACTTCAGGAAGATTGCCTCTGAACTAGGTTTTCACTTCTATTTTAAAACATCCAAGAAAATCACATACTTTTCAGGGCCTTTTTTTTTTTTCTATGTTAATATTTGTCAAGGTATTAACACAGATCAGCTATTAAGCCCTGAATTGCAATGCCCTCAGCAAAAGCCCTTAGTCTCACCTCAAGACACTGCACTACTATTTGTTACAATTTCAGACTCAGCTATGTTACCCATACTTCTTGGTAAGTGGAAATGCACAAATGCAAGTTCTTACACAAACCAGAACTTCCAGCGTTTGAACTTTTGAGATAGGTGCAATACCCAATTCCATCTTTTCACCCACATCGTAATTTCAGTTAAATCAGCTTTGTTTCCATAAAGCCATAAAGGAAAAAGAAAGCATCATTCTATTCACAATTCAGTACAGCTGTGTACAACTGGCTCCAGCCCCAGGCCACTAGCCAGGAACTTCTGAGTTCAAGTCTGGCTATGCCACAGACTTTCTGTGTGGGCTTCAGAGAGCCTTTGAATTTCTCTGCTGCTTCTCTTCAATCAGTACAGTTACCCCTATAGAATGGCACTTGTTATGTTTTAACAGGCTTCTGCCAGACAAAAAAACTTGAATTGACTTTGAAAGCAATTTTTATTATGGCGTAAGTCCCACTAGGAAGTCTCCACATCTGCTGATATTTTTTAACTGCATTAACTGCCAACATACATGTATTACATATAGGCATATACATACATGTATGATACACACACAAACAGAAAAAGATGAAGTTGAAAAATAGCTAATTATTTCCAAGTTTGGTAAAAGAATCAGACTGAGAAAATGAAATCAAGTTTACCTGCTATAATTTTAAGTGTACAATGCAGAGCAACCTACAGCCTTGTTCTTAATAACCCAGTGAGCCAATGACGAAATCTGGTTTAACAGCTTAACATTAAATGCACAAGGCACGCAATGCTCAAGCTAAAACAATTACAACTAATACTTCTGATTATTACTTTAACAACAGAAAAATGTCCTGCGAAGGAGTGTGAAGGAGGAGAAGGATTTAAGCTTAACCAAGTTCCCCAGCACTGAATGAAACATCATTTGAAAGATGTTAAGAATGTTAAGAAAAAGATTAAGGGAAGCTACATGAACTTAAGCTGACCATATACTTGCAAGTCTCTTGTAGACGAGTTTCACTTCACATTATCTAGACTGAAGCAGAATGTAGTGGACTGACACTAGCTAACCTCGGCTCTTCCTGCACGCCAATGATCCAATCATGCAAATACAGCTCATCACATTTAAACCAATATATGCTGCCTTTAAATTAACCCCTGATAAAAAACTCTTGTCTCCAGAACTTCATCAAGACAGTCAGACTTTCCAAAAATTAACCTGTTTGGTTATTCACAGCCTAACCACACAGAGCGTAAAGAACGAAGCAACCGCAGCTTTATGGTACGTTAAGCTGCCAATGTAAATCCTAGCCTCTCAGTTTACACTCCACCTGTTTTCATCTTACTTTACCTAAAAGAATATACTTCCTACAGTTTTTCTGTATCAGGACATAGGATTTCTTTCTAGAAAGTGATAAATGTAAAGCAAAAATGTCTCCCAATTAACAACGCAGCAGAGTAAATTAATTCAGAATGTTGTTATTTTGTGATAAAAACAGTCACTCAAGGACTTCATACAAAAAAAAGCCACTCCAGAATAGCTACCATGCAAAGATAAGGTGGTTAAGTGCAAATTAAGATAGCTTTTGCGCAACGAGGACTAAACTGGTTCAAACTGCTGAAAAATAACCTGCATGTAAGACTTAGGATTCTCACATCCCAGGTCATTTACTAAAACTTTTGACTGTAATTTGGCGGCTTCCAAAACATACCTGCTGATTAAACCCATAAAAGTGAGAGAAATACCATCAGGAAGAAGCACATCCAAGCAACTTATTAGGAAGATTAAATCTTTACCCAGATGAGATTTTTAGTTTCCTGTATCAGACTACCATCAGTGTGTTTCTATCAGATGAAGCAGTCACAAATACTACAGCATGGCACTGGTTAGCAAGCATTCTTGCCAGGGTAATCTACTCTGAACAGGATTACAAAATAAAACAAAAATAACCCTACTGCCTTGCTCACTCTCAGCATTGTTTGGTCTGGTTGCGATGTATTAAACATAATCTGAACATTACCTGCAAAGGAATGGAAAAGCTGACTGTAACACAGGGCTATTGAATCTAAAATTCCCACTAATATTGCTATAACTAACTTCTGTAACACAGCTGGAGCCTTCTTTTACACTATGCTCAAAAAAGCTTTTGGGGTTTTACTTCAGGTTAACCAAGTATTTTTACAGGCAATTTGAACCTCCTCAACGTTTAGATCCTAACCAGCGCGCATGAACCTGTAATGACATCCACAGATTAAAAAGAGAGCTAGATACACTATGACATACATGTAACCTAAATAGGATATTCTCTATTTCTATGCACTGTATTCTTTAACTATTTTTAAAATACATACATATATTTAGGATTTACCATAGAAGCTCCCTTGAATAAAACTGAGGGGATAATAACACTAGCAGTACCCAAGCAAAGCTTAACAGGATAGGGAAGGTTTTATTCATATAAAGGTTTATACGGCCTTCCCTAGAATAAGAAAAATACATTTTTAAAAATTCACATGAGGATCAAGCTATATAAGTCCTATTTTCTGTTTCACAGAAGAATAAGCTAGAAAAGGATGTTAGGTAAGTTTTGGTTCCTTCTGCCCTCCCCTGCATAGAGAAGGTATCAATTTTCATTTTTATTGTCTTCAAACTCTCTCCATTAAGAGACAAGATAGCTCAAAAAAATATCCAGCAGAATTACAGGATTCGAACTTTCAAAGTATTAAAATACCAAAATTCACTTGCATGTTGTGACCAAATCATTCTCCCTATGAATTGTTCAGCAACAGGCTGAGCATTAACATGCTGTACATTTAACTGGCAAAGTACATATAAGAATATATCAGTCTCACTTTAGTTGATGAAGCTCTCGGCAGTAGTCACCCTCTTGCCAAAGAAAGCTGTTTCGTAGACAAGTCTATCTAAAGTATCAACACAGAATTAGAAGCATGTGTTTTAAATCAGACCCTGAATCCAGTGTGATTGCTTAACTGAAATTATATGCAATTAAAAATATAAATGCTAATACAGAAGATGCAACAAGAACGCAAACGCTGCTACATTAGGATTTTAATATTAAGTTGCCATGTCTTCTACCACAAACAGTAAAATTTAAACCAGTAGGTAAAAGTGGAAGAAACACGGAAGACATCTTAAAGGTTTAAGTGACACAGGACAGTATGTGCTGGAGAACTGGATAGCTCTGGCATAACCAAATTCACAAGCATAGGCTGAACCACAATGACAACACATCTGTATATTCGCCACAGAGCACATGTAAAATGGGACAACTGCACTCAACTCTTAATTACTGGTTAAGTGGCATTAACAGAATATGTACTTAACCTTTACTATTTTCATATAGGTCAACTAGCCCTGAAAAAGCTTAAAATCTACGCAGACTACGGTGTAGACATGCTTAAAAAAAAAAGTGAATTCCAGCAGTCTTAATGTAGCCAAAATTTTGCATGTTCTCATCTAAACAGAGGCTGTGCTCAACAGCCACTATGAAATTACAGACAGACAGTGCTTTATGATTTTGCCGTTTAACAAATTCTGTACTTAAAAGCAGGAAAAAATTACTGAGAATACTAGAAGCAATTTTTCCTTTTTTTTTTTTTTTTTTCTTTTTGTATAAAATACTTCTCTGATTCAATAATTAAGACAATGTTCTGCTCAAGTTTAAGACAGTTCTTGGGCTCAGCTGTCATATCCGTATTTAAGGAAGTCCTAACTCTGCTTGTACTAACAACAACGGGAAATTGATCACATCCCCGCCCCCTTTATTTCATATTTTAAACATGCAAGGTGGGGTTTTGAGTATTCTTAAGGAATTAAAAGAGTTGCCTCCTTCATTTAAAAATATATGTGCCTTTCTGGCTTTTAGCTGCTGAAGAAACTATCCCATTCAAAGCAACTCAATTATGAGCTCAGTGTCAAAATAATGCTCTTCTGACACAAATTAAACTGCTTCTTACTTTGCTGATAACCATATGTATCTATAAAAATGCAAAAAAAAAGCTGAAGTGTTGTGGTTTTTTGTTTTGGCGGTTTGTTTTTAGTTTTTGTTGGTGTTTTTTTTTTTCCTAGACTACCTATTATGTTTTGTTGCTCTTATTTGAGGTACCTCAAAATTTGTTGACCTCTCCTACTGTTCAAAATGCTCTGAAGTTAAGGCCTAGTAAGCACCATCCTAACAAGAGAAGCACTCCCCTGCTGTCCTGAAATGAAACACAGCTGTATCTTGATGCTTTGTTTTCATTTTGTTTTAGCAATTTTCAAGGCCACACTGCAGTTCTAGAAGTCCGAATTTAACGTAAATTTGTATTAATACACAAGCTTTGTACTTTTAAGCATTTTTCTTCCTATTGATACCAAGGTACTTTTAGGTTTTGTCTGCCTGACACATATAAGAATACATTTTATTAAAGTCCAGATACAAACTGTAGCACTGAAAGGAACAGTACTCAGCATTCATGCTTATTATCTGTGGTTTTAAACAAGACTCCCCTCAGCAGCTTCTCTCCAGGTATATTAGCACACAGCTGATATACCTGTTGTTTATACCACAGTTGTTTAACCCTCAGTTTGTCTTGCTCTGCCTTTAAGGGTCATCTCATGTTTTATTAATATATCTTAAGTACTTTAGGAGAAAAAAACCCCCAACAGGGTTTGTATCTTGGTTTATGTTTTCCCACATTAACTGAACAGGCTAATTCAAAGTAATCCTGGAACTAAAATATTCTGAAAGACTATCAGGGTTTGTCTTTCAATTTGCCTGTGCTATAATATTCAAATATCACATCAACCAGCTTTTAAGATACGATTTTTCAGAAATGATTACAGATCCGTAGTTCTAGTAGCACCAGATAATTTCAAACCCTGAACTATAATGCCAACATACTCGACACAGAACAGAAAATAACTTTAGAAATTACAACATGCACAGAGCCTCTAGAACTCCTGTCAGAAGTGTGTTGATGGTTTTATGTGCAAAAATTATCAGTTTGCATATATCCATGCTGCTCTCAAAATACATCCTTTACCTCTACAAAAAAGAAAAAAATTTGTGTCTTACAAAGGAAAAAAGGAATTTAAGCAATGAAAAGTGCTAAGCGTACAGCTCTGGAGCTGGAATTCACCATGATTACAGAAAGGCACCATTTCTCAAGTGCCCCTCAAAACAATTATGGGATGATTACTAAAACAAAATAGAAATACTTTCAGTATATAGAATTTTTATCTCCACAATGGCTACACAATGCTGAAATGACCAGAAAGTACTATCCCGACACCCAACTTTACATATCTTCTTTGACCAATATTTTAAATATAGTACACATAATTACACCAACTAAATGCCAGTGTTACATTAGCAGCTGAAGCTGCTGTTTCTTGAAACAAAAACTGAACTTGCCTTGTGAAGCAATAAGTCTTTGTATTCACCGAAATGGAATTTTACATCTGTTTATCAAATTAATTCTGCAGCAATAAATATAGCTAAATATTTAAAGTTTAGCCACTTTAAACACAACCAGCTTCCTCAGCGGGATACTTCTAAGTGAAAAGCCATCTTATTTTTGTTCTGACGACATATACACCACCCTTTAAACTTTCAGGAAGGTTACAAAACTAGCATCCAGACACCAAGACCCTATCTCCTTGGCAGAGATAAATATCTACAGATAAAAAAATTCTCTTCCAGCAATATGCTAAATTGATAGATTTTTCTTCATTTATAGATTTGAATGCTTTCTGCTCTACTCAGCCATGTATTAATAAAGTACGAGACAAAAATCTCAAAAGGTTAAGTTTAGCTGAAACCAGCCAGGAAAGACCATATGACCTCATGAAGTTAGCTTTTCTTCACTTCTCAGCAGGGGAGAAAGAGGGTAAAAAAGAGCTGCTGAAAGTAAGCATACTGATTTTTTAGCCCCTGTTTTTCCCTCATTTTTTTCCCATTAGAACTGCAGACTCCTGTACATTGAAGCTTAACAGTAATGTTAATTATTTCTCAGCAATCTCTTAGATGAAGTGCAAAAAATCTCCAGGGCTCTGCTGACTACAGACTTCACTATAATTTTCAGCCTATTGAAATAGTCTGCTTTGGAAAGGGATTGATTCCTGTAGACACCAACAGCAGTTGACATAGAAATGCAAATAGAAAAATTAAATAA
This sequence comes from Loriculus beryllinus, assembly GCA_039877255.1. Taxonomy (NCBI): domain Eukaryota; kingdom Metazoa; phylum Chordata; class Aves; order Psittaciformes; family Psittacidae; genus Loriculus; species Loriculus beryllinus. Next base: position 2,121 of record JBCJKH010074922.1, on the reverse strand, counting down.
AGCTTCCAAACCTGGTGTCACCACTATAAACTGAACAGTGAAGAAACCCAGTCCAACACTTCTGCAAACTTCAAACTGATATACAAGTTGCAACTCCAAGTAGAGACTCAAAGTGATTTTCAATGATGATTTTGTTCCCTTTGTACTGCAAGAACATACTGAATATGAACAGTATTGAGAATTGCCCAGACTCATACTTTTAAAACCCCATGATTTCATAGGCTGTGGAGTCATCAACACACCCTGCACTAAGAGTTGATGGGTCAAAGACATACTTATATGAAGAATGATTTTAATGGGTCCTTCCAATTCACTTCATACTCTCTCAAAGCTACTTCTATGTTTGACAGAGTCCATACTGGAATAATTTCTAATATTCTCAATAGTTGATTTTTCTCTGATCCATGACAGCTTCTATAGCTATGAGCAGTTGTAGTTATAGAAAATATCCTGTATTTCATCTTCCTACCAATTGAGCTATACTAACATTTACACAATTTGGAAGCATGTAATAGACAGCAATGCATGAAGGCAAAAAACATGCAGGAAAGGCAAGTACTTTTCTCAAGTGCAGATTCTGGAATGATACATCCTACAATATTGCTGACTCAGGCCAAAATGTGGGGTTTCATTACTTCCCCAGTTCAGCCATCCTATGCTACAGCAATTATCACACGAACTACGAAACTGATGTTTAGGTCCAGTAAGCACCAAATATGAGAATACTTCTACTTTAGAACTGTTTTCAAATGCCGTATAATGTCTAATTACATTTGTTAATCAACAGGTATATACAACATATTCTGGCTACATCAAGATCCCCACTAAGCCCAAGGCAACTTTGAGTAACAAAAGCCATTAGGCTGCATCAGGTCAGAACCACAGAATATTTTTATAATAACCCCTCACACAGATATATGCCAATAGTACAAGTGTGGAATCTAATAAGTTCGTTAACAGTAAACAGGGAGGATATATGACTTCATACAAGAACTGGGTTATCTACTACTACTAAACTCTGAACACCAAAATCACCAGCACAACACACTGTATCAAATTTGTGTGGAGTTCTTTTTTTTATTAGTTCATTTTACTTTAAATTAACACCCTTCATTTCCAAGGGAAACTGAATAACTGCAGAATTATTTTAACTGTTTGCTAGCCAGTAGAGAAAAAGCAGCCCTGATGTATAACTATTACAAGACTATAATGAGGACAGCCAGATATATTTTAGTAAATACATTCAAATCTGTCTCCTTCCTTTGAATTTAAGTGTATGCATAAAAGGCCACAAAGAAATATAAAATACCACCCATCTTGCAGGTTAACAAAGTTGACCTGCTACCCATACACAAGCAATTCACACATACACTGCACTGTGGAAGTGCATTCACATGATTATTTGATTATCTGCTACTTAAATATCCATCTACAGAAAAATATCACAGTCCAAGGCCGATCACGAAGGGGTGAAGAGCAACATAGACCGCAAGAAGAATTTTTCCTTTTTTTCTTTTTTTTTTATTTAACCTCACAGAAAGGAGCATTACATCACACTCTTACAATGCAGGAGGAGGGGCCTGTTCTCAGAAAGCAAGCTTCAGCTATTTCCCTTTAATTTTCTGCTTGGTTTAGGAAACAGATGCAAAAATAACTTGTATTTAAATTTTTAGTAACAACAGGGTATGGGGGGGGGGGGAATGCGAGAAAACACAAGCTTTTTCGCTTACATTTACTAACATGCAGGTGAATACTTGTTTTCTTAAAAATACATAGCAAAAGTCTACCAAACATGAGGCGCACCCTGCGCTTGCAAAGGTGCATTCCTAAATACCTGCCCCACATTCTCCCAGCCGCTAGACCCATTGAGCTGAGGAGAGCACCTTATTTCTGTGCGCCTGGACACGGTGAGACCATTTTAAAGCCGGCACCGCCTAACGCGCTTTACCCCCTCGATGCCGTGTTTATGAGGCAGGGCCATTTGGTCCCATCGACGGCAGACACGGGGGGGTGGTGGTGGGGAGGTCTGGCCGCTTTGGGGAGGGGGTTAAGGCGGCGCTGGGGGGGGGGGGGGGGGGGGGGCCCCCTTGGTTTTCCCAAGGGCCTCAAGGGGGAGGGGGG
>JBCJKH010074914.1:0-12840 GCA_039877255.1 Loriculus beryllinus | reverse complement strand
CCCAGACTGTTAGCTTTGCAGGCTTTTTAGCTTTCCTTCATAATACTACAAGCAGCATTTTTCATATATATATATATAATATATATATAATACAGGTATAATAATACATGTGTGTGTACATGGTTTAGAGACCCTTTTTCACACACGTAATTTTCAAAATAAGAACAGCAGCAAAAGGGAAAATAACTAGAAAATAATCCTTTTTAGGAGAGACAAGATAAGAAATGGGTGCAAAATGAAACTGTATTACATACAAGTGTTACTGAAAGGAACTCGGTGCTCATCGGTTTCGCTGAAACAGGAGCTGCACACTCTCGGGATGCGAGAAAAAGACCTCATACCAGTCGCTGGAGGAGCAAACTTATCGAGTGCTGACCTCTTGTGGTACGCAATGAATCTGCAGTGGCTAAAAGTCGCTGGCAAAAGTCACCACCAGGACGAGGTAGGAGAAATACCGGTAAAGTGGTATTGCCATCAGACCCAGGCTGGGAACGCGGAGAACACAGACAGCTCACCCCAGACAGCACACACACGCACACACTCCCTTCAAATCTGACCGGAGGGTCAGGATTAATCACTTTCTGACAGCACTCTGAAGGCCAGCAGCAAGGCTTTCACTAACATTCATGTACAAGCATTCAATATAAAGGACACTTTGAGTCTTACCTCAGAAGAGGGAACAATTTTGTTCCTGCAGCCTTGCCCTTTCAGTGTCATCGGAAAAAGCACTATTCACAAAGCAGGCCTTCCTTGTGCACCCTCAGAAATGGGAGCGCAGTGAGGGTGCCTTCATCTTCCCACACAGCTGGAACTGCTACTCAAACACAAACACCAGCGTCCTTCTAGCTGAAGCTCCTGGGCTTTGAAGCCTCGCCCCCTCAGGGTGAGCTGAGAGCAGCCACCCCCAGAAATCACTGCCAGACATGCTTTTCAGTCCTTTTTAGGCCATGAACGCACCTTCTAGCCATCTTAGAGCAGAAACTGGCTCTATTTTTCCCCTTTTATGCTCCTTGCAGGTTCCTTGCTCTCATGTATAGTAGTATCACCACCGTTACTTCCCGTCATGCCTGAGGTATGAAGTTAGTAAAGTGGTGACTCACATAAGCAGGTTTAGCCTAAGCTTTTAGCTAGGATTGGCCAGGCCCTCTGAAGTGTTGCAGGGACTCACATAATGTCCCCTTTAGAAAGGGCTGTTTCCTTCCTTCTGGTCACAGACCTCTTGACCTGCGAAACCAAACAGGACACAGAGTAAGGGAGGGAGGGAGGGAGGGAGGGAGGGAGGAAGGAAGGAAGGAAGGAAGGAAGGAAGGAGGGAAGGAGGGAAGGAGGGAAGGAGGGAAGGAGGGAAGGAAATTTTTTTTTACTTCTGCAGCTTTTGTAAAAATAAGGAATTTCCAAAACTATCTGCAAAATCCCACTCCTAGGCTGCTGCTTCCTTGGGCTCTCTTTCTTTTAAATGTTTACATTTCCTCCCAGAAATGCTAAGGAGTTCTGGCATTTCAGGCTGAACTTACACCATGTGGCTCACCATGGGGGGGGGGCTCTCAGAGCTCCTCCCTCTGCCAGCTCTGCTGCTTCCCAGAGTCGGCAGCAAAATGAGAAGTACAGTCTCTCACTGAAGATGTTTCATATTTAGAATTGTCACTTGATAAAGATGTATCCTGCACTGCTCCAAAACATGTGGAGGGAGGCAGACACAATATAGTGTCAGGGCAGGGGAACTAGAAAGCTGTCAAGAGGAAAGAGAGAGATGAAAGTGAAAGGGAAATTAGGTAAGTGGGTGATAAAATAGTTCTGTTATATAGACAGAAACCCAGAAGGATCAAAGGATCTTTTTATTTGCATTTGGTCCTCATTTCTATTCCTTGCAGTTTCCTTCTTCTGCTGTATATTATTATCACCTCTATTATAAAACTTTCTGGTTGCTTGCAATTATCCCCCCTTTAATCTCATGATAGGCTCTTCCCCTTTGATCCAGTGCAGTACACGCCTCCTTGCCATATGATTGATTGTGTGACTGCTTCATATATATGTAAAAGCATACTTTTTTTTTCAATCTGATTTCTCCATTGTGTCCCCAGTATAGTGTAGGCAAAGTTGTTGTCCTTCACAAAAACTTTTTGCTTACCTAAATTAGGGTAGCTTCAGCTCCCAATAAAAATGTTGCAAATGAAAAGCTCCTTCTAGCATCTTTGTTTTATTTTTGCACTTAAGTTACAGTTATAATTGCATACAATAAAAGAACAACTACAGAAAGGGACACCTAATTACGCCCTTCACTGAGAGGCTAAGCTGAGTTCAGTTGGAAGAGACAAACCTATTACTGGCAGACCGCTGATTCTTTCTCTTCTTTTTATTGAAAATAAAAACCCAAAACACAAAACAAGCACCTTCTCCTGTTTCTCCCTCCCTCCTACCAGCCTGCCCTGAGACCACAGCTTGCCCTGTCGCTTGTCCCTGCAAACTGGGCTTGACGCCAGGACTGGCAGGGCTGAAGAAGGCTGGGAGCTGAGGTCCCAGAGAAGAGCTCAGAGACAACAAGGAACAGGGCAGAGTCTGTCAGAAAGTCCATATGGAATACACTCCTTCTCCAAAGGAAAATCCAGTGCTTCCTTCTCTGGTGGGAAACAGGAGGCAAAGAAGAGCTGCCCAGCCCAGCCTTGACCTATCCATCCCCCGGCGGAGCGCAGCTCCCTGCTCGGGGCAGCCGTTCTGACACAGGGCTGACACCACGTGAGACCAGATAAAGTCCTGTTCTGTTTCCTCTCCTCACTGGTTTTAGGGCTGTCACACTTTTTTAGCTGAGTGTATGAAACACACTGACCTGGGCTGGCGAGAAAGTCTCATCTTCATTCTTCTTTAAACAGAACACTGAAAGAACAGTGTTTGGATGGTATGAGGTAGTCAACTGTATTTGCGAATGCTATAAGGAGTGTCAAAAAAATACCAAACCACACATAATATTTAAGCAGTTTTAGTATGCATATTGTTAATTAAACCTTATGCTTTTGTAAGGAGCACAGAATCATAGAACATAATGGAAAATTTCTTCCTTACATTGCTCGTACAGGCTGAATTCACACCAAACAGCTACAATAAGCACCCTGATAGCTCAGGAAAAAAGAGCCATTGAAAGAAGCCATAGGAAGGAGAGCACCCGAGCTGTAACTTTTATCCTGGCCTACACAAATCTTTCACAAAGCAATACATCTTCAAGAAAATTCAAGCTTTTATTCTCCTTGGTTATAAAGAGGATCTGCTCTTCATGTCCTCCAAAGTATCAGTTCCCCCTCCAGATTCATTTTCCATCATTCCTTGACTTGCACATCCACAGTTACAACCTCCTATTCATCATCACCACCATGCTGTCTTCCTTGCCACCTTCCTTGTGAAGATGAGAGCTAGCTGAGATATTTAAAAAGCAACGAGTGCTTTCATTTTGTTTTCCCTCACGTGAGTTTGGTACTAATAAGCACTGAACAAAGGATCTGCAGAGATAAGAATGGCAAAATGTATTTAGATGGTTTTGCCTTAAGCTCTTGCACATGCAGTATTATCTCTCTGAATTAAATGGGAGCACGGCTGTTTCTTATGCTGCTCTGCATTCAAATAAATTCACTAGTAATAAAGCAAGATGCAGCACCTCATTTTCTAGTATTCTCAGATCACAACATGACCTTGATCATCTCTCCACTGCCACCTTCACAGACAGGACTGCAGAAACACAAAGGATTTGCATATGTTATTGAGTTAAAAAAAGTCCTCAAGATTTTGATACTCACATCCTTCACATGTTGTACTCTACACAGATGATGCAGTACTGCCTTCTATTTCTCCTTTTAAAATCTCAAACAATGGTGAGTTTATTCACGCCCCATGCCCTGGTGATTAATTACATTCCCCTCTCAGAAAAATACTTCCCTTGATAGATCAGGAGCAAGAAATTGGATCTCGCTAGCAGAACTGAAAAGCCCCGTGCCAGAACACCTTTTGCAGCTGTGAGCATCAACACCCACTCATCACGTTGCCTTTTTCAACCTTCTCTTCAGTAAGGTGCATTAGTCAGGCTCCTGAAATAAGCACCTTCAGGGTGTATTTTCCATTCTTGTGGTCCTCCTTTGAACTCAAGCCAGCCTGTGCCTTCCCAGAGCATGAACAACCATGGTAATAAATATACCTGATAAGAGTTCACAGAACATTACCATCAACAAGCCACCAAACAGCTATTAAGTGTTGGAGAGTATTAGATGCAGGGGATATATAAGACTGTGGAGGCCCTTTAAGACTTCCAAAGGGCAGCTGCCCCCCTAGGGAGTGTGGATGGGCACAGCTGACATGAACTGACTCATAGGGCGCTGGATGCCCAGCTCAGAGACTTCAAAGATTGTTTGCCTTGGTGATTCAAGTTTCTTATGATGGACTTGATGAAAGAAAATAAGCAAATACTGGAGTCCATTGGTTTTGTGTTGCTGGGCTGCAGTGTTCTGATTTCCTAGGCTTTAGGAGACAAATAATGCGTGTATTGCTGCTGATTTAATAGTGGTAGCAGTTCTTCTAAGTAGGCTGGAAAGAGGAACGATGCGTGATCAACCTGGTAGTTCACAACACACAATTGTGGGGCTGGAGCTAGAATATGTAGATCATTGATGAAATATGTGTGTAAATGTATTTTTTGTCTGGTGTGGTGATGTGTCTGACATTGACAGAGGGGAGCTAGGGGCAACTTTTGATGTTGCTTCCATAAGAGGTGAGCTCTGGGTTCTCCATTCAGCCCTTCCTGTCTTACCAGTTCAAAGCAGAAGGGTTCTCACAGGCTATTCTGGCAGCTCAGATTCCCTGGGGTGTCAGAACTCTATAGGTAACCTCTTGTCAGAAGCCCAGAGCTGTGGTGTGCAATGAAATCCTTTAGTGGTCTGCCTCCTTGACTAAGCTGGAGTCCAACTCCCTGAGTGAGGTGTCCCCCGTTATAAGGGAAGAGAAATTAATCTCTAGATACTGAGGTCTGTCTCAGGTTTTGAGGTTTTTTCTTCTGATCTTAAGGTGTGATATTGAGTCTGTGTGATGCGTGTTTCATCTGGAATCAGGTTTCAGTAGCATATGTAAGGGCTTTTCTTTTTTCATAGCCTAAAGACTCGAGGCTATGCTCAGTCTGTTCAGATGCTGTTTTCTGTCAGAGGCCCACAGCCTGTTTTTCATCCAGAATGATTACAGAACACTTCAGGTACACAAAGGCTGTTCACCATCTTCTTGCTGAACTGTATCTTAACCACCCAGCAAACCACATGGCAAACTCTGGTGGGAAGTGAACTGTGCCCTGTGCCTCATTTAATCTGCAAAGGGGATAGACACAAGCAGGATGTAATTATCCCAAGTGGAAGCTGGCCAGAGCATAGGGCCATAACCCCTCCCCGTTACTCCATGTTACTTCTGAGGGAAGGAGAGACTGTGCTGGCAACTGCAGTTCCTCTGTTCAGAAAGGAGACTGCAGTATGTATTCTTCACCTGCTGACTTCAAACGGAAGAGCACAGATACAAAGGCTACTGGGAGAAGGGTGCACATGGACTTCAGAGGAAACACTTGGTTGCCATACCTCTTCATCCACACAGACTGGAAGAGTTACTGAATTCTCTGCAGGGGTCATAATTGCAGGTGTCACCAGGAAATTTGGTGCAGCAGCCTTAAAGCATACACAAAGACAGTAAATTAGAAAAGCAATACTTCCAACTAAGGTATAGTCCACAGTGAGGCTGTTTGAACAAGAACTGATATTCCTAATGACTTGTGACAGAAGATGAAATACTGAGTTTGTATTGTTAAAGCTGCAGTACTGAGGACTTCTGCTTCAATTCATTGTAATGCTTCCTCGCCATCAAATTAAACTAGTTTCTTGGAATTGCTCAATGGTATCTCTCAACCTCAGCCCTTCTTCTGAGGCTTCAGCTTTATTCTGAGCTGATGCAGAGCTTGTGGCCATGCCAACTTCCTTCTTTCACAAGAGAACTGATCTTCTGTTGTGCTGCAGACAGCAAGAAGTTGGTTACTGGAGGGGAAGATCAACATCAAGGAGGAAACAAGTTGGAAGAGACATTTCTGTCTAGGAAAATTATGTTAGAGATTAATCCAGTTGATAGTAGTCCTGTTCAGTAAACATTTGAACACTTTCTTTCCTTACCAGAACTTTGAAGAGTTCAGTCTTGGTGCCCTTAGTCTGTATTGAGGTCTGCAAATAAGAGGATGATTGTCAAATAGATTGCTTTACAGTTGCTTTAAAACTTGATCTAAAACACTTCTTTAGAAAAAGGCAAATATCAACAATTTCCTAGAAAAACAAAGTATTTGATCAGTGACTTGGACAGGATTTGGGTTAGGTGTCCAAGGCACCTATCTTGTTTGTTGTTATTATGCCGAGAACACTTCTATTCCATTATTTGTGCCATCCATGTTAGTATAATTCACAGCTTTGTGCAATTCTCTATTTGCTTTAGAGAGGCAAAACAGGAGGCACCCTTCTGTTGATCCTACTTTTCGAAGGGCTGGTGCTTATTAGCCTGCCATAAAGATGAACTTCCGAGCCCTTCTAAGTACACTTCATTATACCTTGATAGCTGGATCCTACTTTTGGTACAAGCTGAGGTAGGAAATTGAGAAATGGGGGAGACATTTTTATCTCAAGCTGGCAATGATTTCTGCTTCTCTGATCTACCAATGTACAGTTGAGGGAACTGTAACAAGAGAGGTTTCAAAGCTGGAGGAATATTAATGTGGTATTTTCTAAAGTACCTTAAAGTTATCTGAGAGATGTGATCAGACAGTCTGTAGCATGGAAAGGAAAAGGGCTAGAAAGCAGTGGACAGCTAATGAGCATTTTGTGTGGAGAAAAGGGAGGGAGAGGAGGAACTTCCCAAGGAGGGGGGCAGGAAGGAGGGAAAGCCAGTGAAATGTTTGGCTTAGTTGGCAACAAATAAGTAGGGTGGAGGCCAAGACTTTTTAAAGTTCTGGCTTATAAATCTGTAAAGCACTGCCACAAAGCACAGCACCATAATAGACACACAAGTCTTTTGCCAGAAGCATCTTAAAATTTTCTTAAAAGAAATTTTTAAGTCTTTCTGTATTCCCTTAGCCATTGCCTATTATCTACACTGCTGCACACTGCAGTTCATCCCTTTACCATGTTCATGACTTCTCTTCTTGCTTTTCCCCTTTAAATGTCATAGAAGCCCACAGAAAGAGTCTGACAAGTTCAGCTCACCAACCTTTTAAAAGTGGGATGGAGGAGGCTATTAGTGTCTAAAGTTTTAGCTGTTCCAAGGGGCTAGTGGCATGTGCATGTAATGTTAAGGAGCGTTATTTCTGTAAAGGACAGAAAGCATCAACTCAGGCCTGGAAGGCAAAAAGCAAGCAAATAAACAAGATAAACGAAGGACAAATTCTATCATTTTGCTTCTTTCAGTTCAGTGCCTAGTACACTAATTTCACCACACAAAATACAAGCAGTGGCAAGTATCCCAGGAATTAAGGAAAAAGAGGAATAGGGATGTTTCCTTTTAGAAGTGGTTTTCATGTGAAATTCCAAGGGTGAAGTGCATTTTTAGCTACTTATTGGCTTTACAAATTTGCTATATGAAAATCCACTTGAATTTTCTGTAAGATTTCATTTAAGTTTACATACAGATTTTTATATTGTTCTCCTATTTAATTACTGGAATTGTTTGGGGAAATGTAACCTTCTTTTTCTGTACTCCACAGTTTAGGGAAAGACAAATAAAAAAGGAAATACACAGTTGTGTAGCTGTAGACATGTGCAGGTCAGAGACTTTCAACACTTACAACATCAGGCACAAAAAGCCTTCCACTTAAGAGTGATGCAAAAGCAGTGACAGCTCATTTCAGAAACACCACAGACTTCTTTGGGTCAAGCCAGGATGCCCCTCCTGTAAGGTAAGAATTAGGATCAATAGGCATGTCAAAAGGGGCTTGTCCTCCTCCATACTGATCAGGAAAATCTAGAACCTTTGGAAGCCAGTTTACAAAAGTGGAATGGCTGGAGTTGTTCAAGGATGACACTCTCACTGAAATGGTGCGCACCTACAGCTGCTTCATGGGAGCTGGGAGTACACACTGGCATCATTTTGGGTGAAAAACTGATTACTCAGTCACTTTGCTCTTCTCTTTGTGTCCTCACAGTAAGTTTGTACTTAGAATTACTTCATTTAAGCACTCTGGTACCACTACAAATTGAATGCCTAAATCCCAAAGGCACCTTTGGAAATTTCAAACTCATAAACCAGAAGATTGTATGAATTCAGTATGTTACCTGCAGAAGTCTGGATCAGTCCGTCCTGATCCCACGCACATCCAACTTTCTGCTGAAAACAGCTCTCCTCCTCTGTTGTACGCATTTGTATAAGCTTTTCCTTAACATCTGTGCCTCTCCTGCATTGAAAAGACCTGTCTTAAAGTCTGTAGCAGGTGAGCTTGTTACCTGATTTTAAAGGCTCATCAGCTGCATAGCCCACTTGCTGTTCTACAGACTGCTATTTCAGGGTATAAGGGTACTGTGTTGATGAAGCTCCAAGTCAGCAAGGCACCCCAGTGAAAGTCTTTGTGTCATAAATTCCTCATACAGTGTAACAGGAGGACAGAGGAGAAAAATCTCAGGGATTTTAATGCAGAGCTGCTTGAGAAGTGGGGACTTACATTTGTTGTTTTGTTTTTAACAAAGGCAGTATTTAGGTACACCCTTGTTCTGTTTCCAAGCTTAACTGGACTTCCCTTTTTTCAGGTGTGGCAACCTGTGAATCAGACAAAACAAAAGTGTTTACAGTTACCTGCATAGGCAGCCTTTCTGCCTGAACAAACATCAATCAACCCAAAACACAGTCTTAACCCTGTGAAACTGTCACAACTTGCTTTCAGTCTTCACTGACACAAGAACTCAGGATGAAGTACTGCCTGGCCTTTCCCAGATTCCCTACTCAGGCTATTTGGTAGGACAGTACGAGGCAAAGCCTCTACTTTCCTTTGGTCTTTTTTCCATTCCCTGTTTCTTCCCTTATTATCACAAAGCCATATTCTCTAGCACTGAAGGAACACACTCATTCCTACAAAATTACTGTGGTAAGTGAAAATTTTGTAAGTAACCTAAATAGGTGACCACAAACATTATTTAGGGAGAACCCTGGGGGTTTGGGGAGGGAGGAGAGGGAAAGCTGGAATTTATTTTGTTGTTTTACTGCTGCTGTATCCCTAAGTTTAGCAGTTGGAAAGCTGAAGTAGTATGCTGAAGGAGACAGGTTCCTGGCGTCTCTCTTCTTCAAACTCATGCTGGTCTCTCACAGACAAATGCTTAGCAGTAATGTTCTAGGCATAAACACACCCAGGTGACACAACACTTACTGCCAGAGGTTACAGACTTCTGGTAGGAGAAAAAAACATATTTCATTCAGCTTCTTCCTCCCTTCACCTTGTAGTTCATATTTCACATCCTACAGGAAACATGCATTTTCCTGATGAAAAGAACACTACTCAGATACATCTGGTGCAGCTGAAGTCTGCATTTTGCTACTTAAATCCACTCTAAAAAGAAACCAGGCAAGCACCTCCATGCACCCCACATGTTCCACCAGCTTGAGACCCTCCTAACAGATTGTGCAGAGGACCAGGACCATTATACAGGAAAAGGGTAGGACAGCTAAGCACTTAATGAAGCTGAGATTTGTGGCAGTGCTTCGTACTAGTTACCTGATTATAGAAACCTGAAACATCAACATTGTGAATTTATGGCCCTGAAACTTAATAAAAAGATTTGTGTTGTATCTCAGGCTCTCCTATTGCTTGCCCTAGCTGCTTCACCTCACTGCTCCTCAGCCTTCCACTTGAGAATGGAGTATTGCCTCCTTCATAAATCATTCAGTTATGTCTGTATTAGCAACCTCAACAGGTTCAATGCCTGTCCTCTGACTCCAACGGCCAGTGACGCTGCCCCACTTATATCCATGTGGCAGCACTCTCCTTCTCTCCTGAAATAAGCCTCCACGCTCCCTACTGGGAATGGTTTCTAGCTTGTGCCTGGGCATTGCCTGAAGAACACCAGCTGCATGGACCAAAGCCATCCGAAGCAGCACGCTATCAGCATGAATAGTCACCCATCAGTCACCACTTGTGCCCTCTTTAGCTCATTATTTTTCTACCATAGTTATTCCAAAAAAAAAAAAAAAAAAAAAAAAAGGGAAGTGTTCTTCATACTTTCTAATTGAAGAGAATAAAGTTATGAAAATTATTTCTTTGAATACAGACATGGAAAGCAGAGTATGGAATACTGAGCGGATGCAGTTAACAAGTCCTTCCAAAAACATGCAACATCTCAATCTGCATTTTAGGAGTTTTTAGACATGATTTTGGGAACAACTAAAAAACCCCAAAGTAACCATGCCTGGCAGCCTAACACTTACTGGGGACTGCAAAATAAACTCTGGAGGCAATGTTATGTTTTTAAAGGGTCACTGTCAAATTAAAACCAACAGAAAACACACTTGCATTTCAAACCTGTTTGTCTCCTGGTGGTGTATTTCACACAAACTGCAAAACAGATGCTATTAGAAATATTTCCTTCTTTTGCCTGGTGAGCTGGCAATCTTCAGGGCTATTTCGGTGGATCTTCCGCACAGCAACAGGAAGGAGAAAATATTTTTGAAAGTGTGATTGTAAAACCACAAAATACTGGCTTGGGAACTTGGTTACTTGTCCTTGAATCTGCCCTTATTTCAAACCAAAAGTAACCCGACAAACATGCACTAAACTCTCTAGATTCCCCACCCCTACCAGTCACTGTTTTCTCAGCTACAGAGAAGCTTAAAACTGTCTTTAAAAACTGTCACTGCTGAATGGGCTGCGCTACTGTGGAAATAAAGAGGTTATTCCCTTCTCTATATCCAGAATCCTTAAACTTATTTTCTCATTTCTTTTTCCCGTAAGACAAACAGAACAAAGGGAACTTCCGCCCTTCTAACTTCTGAGAGCAATGCCTGCTCCCCAGTTTGCTTAAGTGTATTGATGTTTGGTGGGGCAGACCATCCTCTGACATGGCCCAGCTGACCTGTCCTCTCTGTCCTCTGGCAACAGTCTCCCCCAGCATGCCAGTAACGTACCCCAGAGCCTTCCTTTCCCTAAGGAACACAGGCTGCCTTTCTCCACCCTCACAGCTCTTGGCTCACACACTGCTTCCAGGGGGAGGAAATGAATGCAACAGCCCCTGTCAGGGCAAGGACTACACTGGGCTGCCCTGGCAGCACACCCCTGTCAGTTAATTGCTGCTCCTCGGGCACCAGGATACTGTTCATCACTGGCAGTCCCCTCGCAGGTGTCACAGGCAGGTTGAAATGGAGAAACAGCTGTACTGAACAGATCTAAATGGAAAGAGAGTGGTATTTTTCATTTGGTAAACAGAGTATTTCAAAACAAATTAGTATTTTAGTCAAATACTTGGTTAGGAGTTGTGCCCTTCACTTAGCCCCTTGCACAACTGTGTGAGGCTGCAGTCTTTAATCACATGTGATGTTCAGGGTGGGCTTTTTTCTGTGAGATTCTGGCATCATTTGGTGAGCAGAACAAGTTTGATCAATATTTTAATTTCTTCCTTTTCCTGCCTGTGCTTGTGTGTCCGTATATGCAAGATGCTGCCCCAACTCTGTGCAGAAAATTACTCGCTGATGTTGCTCAGGGGCTCAGCAAATTTGCTCCCTAGCATTAATGCAGATGTTGTTATAAGCCATTTGAAGGTGAGGGGCAAGTTTCCACACCATCATTACTACTCTAGTGATGAGGGACTCAGAGTGTAGTTATAGGAAACTTTCCTCCCATGGCAAAGACAGTTGAAGACAATCCAGTGGTGCCATCTTCAGCTGCCCAGTCCCACTCTGGAGGCACAGCTCTCTGCCTCCATAGCTGTGCAGATGCAATCACTTATGAGATTGGCCTGTATATCATCTGCACTGCAGATCCACAAACAGTTTCATTAGTGCCTTTGGGGAGCCAGTAGCTGCCACACAGAGGCAGGGAGCAGCATATGAGCAGATGTGACATGAGGAAACAGAGTCTAGCTTTGATATCATAAAAAATGTTCATCTAAATAAACCTTAAGTCTGGTAAAGAATATGAACAAGAGACAGGGCACTTTGGATTCTCAGTCCGAGGCACCTCTAACTTTCATTTAGCTTACTTACAGAGTATTTGGGATTTTGCTGCACTCACTTTATTGGGGCTCAGCTGGTGATCTCAGCTGTAGCTGTGGCAGTGCAGATTGGATATATGAGCAATGGAGCACACACCTGCAGTGGCAAGCCTGCTGAAGTTTAAGTTAAGTTGTTACCCAGCATTCTGTAGTAGCTCTGTTGTGCAGGCAGAGTCTGCTAAGCCGTGTTTAATTACCTTGCCCCCAAGCCCATTCCTTGGACTTCCCTCATGTTCCTCACTGTATATGTTCCAGTTTCTGCAAAACTGAAGCAGGAGCCAGCTGGGTAACATCCCCCTTCAAGTGCCCAGCTACAATTCATCCCTCAAGCATCATCTACCTCATGTGCTTGGGAAGAAAGGCATCCTGGGGAAAAAAAGCCACACAGTCATGCCATTTAAACCTACAGTGTGATGAATTTGATGAGAAACTTAACATGAGTGGGCAGCATGTGCTCACAGCCCAGAAAGCCAGTTACATCCTAGGCTGCATCAAAAGGAGTGTGACCATCAGGTCAAAGGAGGTGATCCTGACCCTCTACTCCGCTCTCATGAGACCTCACCTGGAGTATTGTGTGCAGTTCTGGTGTCCTCAACATAAAAAGGACATG
>JBCJKH010074906.1:0-13851 GCA_039877255.1 Loriculus beryllinus | reverse complement strand
CATGCACATGCCAGGGGAAGCAAGTAAACTACTAGAAAGCAGAGAAGGTGAGCAGGCAAAATTTAGGCAAATTAACAATTTTGCTATGCAGTCTGCTCTACCCTTCTGTAAGCCACTTCCAACCTAAAAGTTGTGCGGCCATATTAGTTTAATGCTAACCTCAACATACAAGTCCTCAAAACATCACAAACCTGAACAGTCCTTGTCATCTGCCCATCACACAATGACCCTGCTGATACTTGAACTTGAGGTTAGAAGGAGAATTCACTGATTCTGCCCCTGCCATTAAAACTGTAAAGACAGCTGCTTATTGTGGCAGATCTGATACTGTGGACAAACCAAATCAAACATGAAAAACAACCATTTATTTAAATCAAGCAGCTGTCAGATGGTAGCAATTTCTAATTCTTTGTTATCCAAGACACATCCAATCCAGAAACCATGAGAACAGATCTCTATTTGCCAATGTTTGCAATAAACATTTGTTGTCTTTCTACATTTCCAACATGAAAGCAACTAACATCACACATTTTAACACAGTGCCACTGACAAAACCAGATAGATACACCAGTATGATACTACCAGTATTCTCTTTTAATCACATGCTAGAACAAGCTGTTCCCAAACTTTCTGGCCACAAACCAATATAGATTTCTTGTGGAACCTTACACATAACCATGCCTGTAGAGCTCCCTGCCCTAGTAGTCATATAATTTATGGATTATAATCTGATCCACAGTCAAAACAGACCACTAAACTAACAGTCTCTGTCATCCTGTTAAAATTAACATGCTCTGTAAGATACTTTAGTTCTTAAATCTAATCCTATTCCATATGCTGATCCTACTGATTCACTTAGTTTTATGGACAAGCACGAATTCTTTCAATTACTACTTAACAATCTCTCAATCACAAAATCTTTACCCTGCTATTTACACGATGGCTGAGTCACAGAAAGACTATCAAGGACCCTACACTGCTGCCCATGATTATAAAATTATTTCTTTAAGTAAAATAGTTCACTGGTTTCCTTAAGGCAAGACATAGGTAAATTCTTGCCATCCCATACCTAACTCTCAGTTCTGAAACTCAAGGATACCATACTAGTTTTACGAGACTATTTCCAGCCTGCCAGGCATAGAGTCCTGAAGGACCCTGAAACAAAGCCACCTGGCAACAAGGGCTATGTGTCTCTGTCTGCTGCTGGACTGCTCTCCAGTGTTTTACATCACTCAGTACTTATTTCAGGAACATGGCTGAGTGATCTGAGAAATGCAGTTGCACAAGCTTCACTTGTTTCTTTCTTATGGTATTGGTAAAAGTGATATCCCGTGCTCCTGCAGCTCCACAGCTCCTCTGGAATCTGACCTTTCTCATACTGGTGCTGGAACACTTATAAAACCACTGCTGAAATCTGCAAAACAACATGGACTGAATAATAAACAGCCATAAACCAGTTCAAAGTTTCTTCCATGCTGCACATGTAAACAGGATCAGCTGACTGTCCAAAACTGAGTACCTGCAGAAAGATTCTCATGGGAAAAATAGCAATATTGCCAGAACAGGACATTTAGAAGAACTCTCTGCATATCACAAGAGATACTGCACAACAGACATACAGTCCTGTGGCAGACAGCATGGCTCCTTAGTGCAAGATGCTGTCATAAAGTCATTTATAAACTTAAAACCTGTCAACTTCTTTACAATAATTTTCTGTGGCTGTACTTATTTGACAGGTAAAAAGAATATAATTAAGAAGTAACCATTCTATGATTCTGTGAATTCAAATTCAGTAAAGAAAGAACCATTAAACAGCCAAAGCTCTCTACAGCGCTGAAGCTCAAATTCAGAGTCTGCTTTTCCCTAAAAGGATTCTCAGCTCCATCTTTACATGTTCTGAAGCACTGTCTGCCCTGTATTATAATTATTTCCCCAACAGTAATTGTTCTGTGATCCATCAGAACAAATAAATCACAAACTGAGGGCTGGAGTAGGGGGAATACACAAGAACAGAACAACTCTATGGTCTTGAACTCCTTTCCTAACACTTTCAGCCTCAGAGGTACTTAAAATATTTCTGTTCCTCCTTTGTGCACTAAATATGAGCTTGTCTTATTTGATAATACTGTTTAAATATCAGAATTTAATAAATCGACTGCAGACCCCTAATGTACATGTAAAAAGATGACATTTTTAAAGGTTTTTCTGAAAAAGTCAGGAAATCATTTAAGATCTTAGAGAAATCTGGGGGACTGGTAAGGAGGCATGAATACGTGCAGAAAATAACCCTATAAATTAAGATCTGTCCAGGAGGCAACTTAAAATCACTTTGCTAAATGGAGCTTTTTAAAAGGTATGATTAGCTATTATAAAGCTCACTATTAGCAGAAAATATTGGCTTCTTTTTCAGATGAAGTAGATTCAGCAGCGTCTACTGTTTAGGATGAATGGCTTGTATAATTCTTGGGAAGGTGAAAGTAACTGAACAAGTTCTTTCATAAGCAGCAGAAATTATCCCTCTGCAGGTTTAACCATTCAAACAGTGCTCCTCCTCCTTCTCTCAAGACAATGTCTTTTGCCACTTCTCTCTCCTGCTCTTCAGCTACTGGCTGGTTAAGATTTGCTATACCCCTTCTACGCACTGCATGTGCCAGTAGGCTCTTAATACGTACTGGCACGAAGACCAGACACAAATACTGTGAAACTCGTAAGAATTTATCATCTTCCAACACTTTGACCTCTGAGAAGTTCAGTTAAAACTAAAAAGGATAAGAAGTAGAAGGGAAGAAAAAGGAATGAAATGAGAAATGAGTCAAGGGAGGAATAGTCAGTCAAACACAACAGTATAACCATACATGCTCTGTACTCCAGAAGCCAGTCCCTCTCCAATGTTCCATAATTCAGTGTTTTCAGCACTAAATTATATATTCAGATAAGCTGTTGCACTCATTACTTGTATACCACATTTGATACTTGTACGCTGAGGTGGGTTGAAACTGCGACACTGTGATAAAGTGGTACCATTCATTTGGAAAATACAGAATTAGCCTCTGAACCAGTTACACAATAGTGTCTGAAATTTTAAAGGAAGTCAAGGTGGCTTCTTTATACAGTTACTCAACCAGAGAAAGGATGCAAGCTACATTACAACCTACTTTGTATTTTTAGTTTCTTCCTTACAGGTCCCTCTTGCAGAATTTGGAACATGCCTCCTTGCACCAAATGAGGCAGAAAAGATAACACTTAATTCTTGAGTATTTAGTTCATTTTCTGTTTCTTTTTCAGAGACAGACATATAGCCTCCCCAAGCCTTGGAAAGAATACTGTATCCACATTTTGGTCTGCAAATTGTCCTAGAAGCTTTTCCAGAGTGGCTGTAACTACGGTATCAGTTAAATAAAAACACTTGATCGCAACACTGCTACTTTGGCCTGAGCTACCTTTGCTGCCTGCCTTCAGGTGGAGAATAGAAGCACAGAAGTACACCCTAACTTTAGGCTTCAGAACTGAATCACCTAAGATCTAGTTTCAAAAAGCAAGCAGACAGCTGCTTTTTGCCTGCACACATCGGCCAAGACTGCTGTTTCTGCAAATGAGACTAAAGGCCTCACAACAGGCACTTAGAAAATAATAATTAAAAAGAATCCCAAAACCAAAGGTAAAGCTGCTTCAGACCTTTTGTTTTTAATGAATTCTAATTCTGACAGAGTGAAGGTTAGGTTAGTTCTCCATGGCAGCATGTAACCATCAAATAGGCTTTTCCTTTTGCAATCAATTCTTTCTGTACCATCCAGATTTTGCAGCAAATTAAGTAGGAAGCTCTAGAAATAGCTTATTTCTTTTACATACTCATGACTTAGCCAACAGGATAGTGAAAGAAGCAGCATGCAATCTTGTTTATAGCATGCAATAATCATGACATGAATTTTTAAACTGGTTTCCAAGGAGGAGTCAACAAACTGTGAACCAGTAAGTCTGATGTTGATACTAAACAAATGAGAAGTTGTTTTCATAACAACAGAATGATTGGACAAAATGTATGCTGGGGAAGCACCAACATGTTTTATAAAGGAAAGTCATGCTTCTCACATCTATTTAAGTTCTTTGAAGAGTCACCAAGCATAGCAACAACGCAGTTACAGTTGATGATATAGATCAATTTCCAAAAGGCCTTTGATAGACTCCTTTATCAAAGTCTTTTAAGGAAGCAAAGCTACTATTGGACAAGCAGTAAGGCTCTCAAGACAGAAAAATTAGGGCCAGGAACAGAGTCGTATTAGTTTTCAAAATTCATGTCACCAGGGCATTTCCCACAGGCATCTGGGCTCAGTTCTACACCTGCCAATTCACTGACATGTCAGGTAAGAGATCTAGGAAATGAAGATGAGAAGTGAAATGACAGGGTTTACTGAGGCTGCTACACTCTTCAAGGAGTGAAACAACTGACTGCAACCTGCAGGAGCACCTCATGAGCAACAGAGTGAGAACAAGGCAAATGAAATTCAACACAGGCTGCAAGGGAAAACACCATCCTAATTTAACCTATTAACTGACAGAAGTGGTATCTCAAAGGTGTAAACAGTACAAAACAAAACCAAAAAAGCAATCCACCTCTATGTTTACTGAGCCTAAAGGTACCTCTGCTTTCCTGAGAGGGTGGTCAAACACTGGAACAGGCTTCCAAGAGAGGTGGTTGATGCCCCATATCGGTCAGTGTTTAACATGCATCTGGACAGTGCCCTTAATAATATCCTTTAATTTTTGGTCAGCCCTGAAATGGTCAGGCAGTCAGATAATCATTGTAGGTCACTTCCAACTTGAACTACAGTGTTCTATTCACTAGCTGTTCAAGGGCAAACCAACTACTGGGAATTTTTACGCAATGAGTAGGAGATGCAATGGAAATTATTGTATCACTTCATAAATCCATGAATGACTTCAGAAAACATTTTACAGCTTTGCTTCCCTTCTTTTTATTTATTTGAGACAGACACACATATACAATGAGGCCTCTGAAATCACAACACAAAAAAGCTGATGAGGAAAAGCTGTTCATTTGCTTTCTATGCAGGAATACGGGGCTTTGAAGTAAAACTGAGAGCATACAGTCTCAAAAACAAAACAGCCACTCTGACCAGATTTTCACAGAGGTTCAAAAAACAACTGAACAAGCTGATGGAATAGACCACCAAGTCTGAGCAAAAAATCGCTAAACTCTCACAAAACATTTTGGAAGGTATCATTCCTGGCTTATCCTAGCCTTATAGAGCTCACTAGATGCCTACTGCTGGGGACAGAGAGGAAAACAGAAGACATTTGTTAAATGGGCCTTTAAGATGCAATTAGGAACCACTATCAAAAGATCAGAATAGAACTGTAAAGCTAATGCAGCATGGATGCAATTCCAAGTATGTTCTTTATAAATCAAGCAACAAAAAATGTGCAAGAAATAGCATAAATACTGGGACTTCTGCTCACCAGCTACTTTGTAACTCTCAAATTAAATGGGTAAGTTGCTTAAGCCTGAACTAATGAAGCAACTGACACCAGCAGCATGTTGTGCATTTCATATTGTGCCTCCTTGTTAATATGACCACTGAACAGGAATGAATGCTGAGTTTGCCTCAGTATTGACCGCTCAGCCTAATTAAAATTCTTATTTGATCTCAGTCGCCAGTCTCCACCACAAAGATTCTTTGCACAGCTGGTTTCTGGTCTTTGCCATCTCTCTCCAGAGATCATTGTTACAGTGTCCTTCAAAGTCAGTCTACTCCAGCACTTCGCTTATTAAGCTCTTTTTCCTCTTTCAGTTCACCCTCTGACTTGTCAGGTTTAGTTCATTTAGTGCTGTGATTCTATCTAACACAATGAATCTTTGTCAGATCTGTCACTGCACCAGTTGGCCCCCAATTCCAATCTTTTTGCATTGTAAGTACAACTTCCTTCAAACTCGTCCTCTCCCTTTCCAGTGCCAATTTCTGCTAAGCGATCAAAGACTTGATTAGCAGGTTTATTCACCAGTTAGTCTCTAAAGGGTCTTTGAACCACTAGCTATGATGCCCTTCTGAGCAAATATGAGCACAAGGGAGACCAAGGCGCTGCTCTTCAAAAGAGGCAAAGGAACTACCAGCACTCAGAAGAGCTACCACCTCAGATGCTGAGCTCTTAAAAATGTTCTCTTCCAACAGTCCACAACACAGCTTGACAGCATTTTCAGTGTCTATGTTAAACAGTAATGCATCTCACTGTTCTGTTTGTATATTGCATAACTAAAAATTTAGGAAAAAATTGTGTATTTAAACCCACATACAAATAAATGAATAAATCTATGATTGTATACCTGTTTGCCAGAAGCAGCACATTTATACTCTGGCAAAAGGTTTGCTTATGTTCTTCTATAGTATACCTACAGCTAAACACTAAAGTCATCTGAAGCCTGCCTAGAAAGTCCAGAATCTACCAAGGATTTACAAACCCTGATCTTCAAGGGACAATATGGAAGCTGGTAGCTACGGCAGCTATGGAGAAACATCTGCTTCTGACAAGCGTATGTCAAAACTTCACTGAAGCAGAGCAACAGTGAGAGGGATGCAGAGTCTCAAGCTGCAGTGCAGATCACAGCATAGGAGAATCATGCTCATTCACTCTGCAAACTATACATCTCACACATGAGTACGAATGCCAGCAGCTGAACTGAAATGCAGAATGGTCATTACCAGAAGCTGAGCCCACCTGGAAATGCTAAGGATGAAGCCTTCAGGGAATTGTTACAGGAACACCAGTCATATAGGAAAGTAAATGTTTCTCCAAGATTTGTAACAGAAACTCCAGTGGATTTTAATACAATGGGTGAAGATATTCTAGAAGTAACATCAAAGAATAAAATCATGCTCATTCTTAACCCCACATGGCTTCTGCTTTGCCTTTCATTTGGAGTAAAATCACATATATTAAAGTTTGTTACAGTTCAGGTTTTGTCTCATTATTATTCTTAGATTCATATGTGGACACAGATACAGTAAGTTGGAAATATACAGTAAAAAGGTGTCACCTGAAAATGAGGCTCCTTGAGTATTCCAACCAATTCTGCAATATTTTCATCTTTATTTACTAAGGGACTGATGTCCTCAAGAATTTCATTCACCAGCTCCAGGTTGTTGTCACTGACAGCCTCCAGTTTAGAATCTTCCAGTCGCTCATGAGCCTGTAAGATTAAAAATACGAGACTACGCTGTAAGTAAGTTCCAAGTAGTTCAAATTTTTACACCTTTAAAATAATTTCTCAGGGCAACCTTTAGCAGAGAAGCCAGAAAATTCACATATATATCTGTGTATTTTATTTTTATAACTGCCAAAGGATTTTGCATGTTTAATTATGTGACCCAACAAACTTTTAAGCAGCAACTGTTAGGGATGCTTGTATGTCCTGATTTCCTATCACCTCTATGCTATATACACCAAACTGAACAGTACAGCACCTCAGATCTTTTCTGCTTCAGAGCCCAGTACTAATACGCCTTCTAGAATCAGGACAAAAAGGGAACTATGGGATCTGCTCAGACAAAAAATAGAGTCCACGAGAATAGCATTCACCCCAGCGTCTTCTCATTCAAACACCTTCAAAACAGACGATTCTAAAGGAAAGTGTGCATAGACAGAGGAAAGGCTAAAGAAAAGTCTATAGCAAAAGTGGCTAACAATATCCTGGGCTGTGGATAAGAACACTGTTGTCAGAAGGCTGAGCTCTACTTGGCACTCTTGAGGCCACACTGGAGTGAACTGTGTACAGTTCTAGACATACTTCAGAGAGTCCAGTGAAAGGCCACAAAATGGTAAAGGGACTGGAGCACCTCACATCTGAGAAAGGCTGAAAGAGCTGGGCCCGTGCAGCCTGGAGAAGGCTCAGGTAGGATCTCATCAATGTGTAAATACCTGTGGGAAGGGTGCAATGAGGACAGAGCCAGGCTCTCGTCAGTGGTAATCAGCGACAGGACAAGGTGCAGTGGGCACAAACTGAAACACAGGAGGCTCTGGATGAACATCAGGAAATGCTTTCTCCACAGTGAGGGTCACTGAGCATTGACACAGGTTGTCCAGAGAGGTTAGAGTCTCTCCCTCCTTGGAGATATCCAAAAGCTATCTGGCCACGGTCCCAAACAACCATCTCCAGGCGATTCTGCTTGAGCAAGGGAGTGGGAGCAGATGCCATACAGAGGGCCCTTCCAACCTCAACCATTCTGACATTCTGTGATAGCTTTTAATCTCTTTCTAAAGCTACTGCTGCAGACATAATCCTTTCCTAAACACTGCAGATACTTCAATTCATTGAAAGGTAGGAGCTTTGAGAAACATGAGAAATATCTCATAAAGCTTATTTATTGTGTTGTATCATAAAATTTACAGTGCTGTGATCATAAAATTAGGGAACAAGAGGAGGCCAAAAATAACTAAGATTCTCAATGCACTCAATTAAGAGTGCAACAACATAGCAACAAGAAGTTCAAAAAAGAACAATCGCTTTGGCATGGGAAAATACAAAAAAATAACAATATATGTGGGATTCATGTACCTATACTTCCCATATCTATAATATGAAGGTATGTGCCCACATGTATTTCTTATTAATGCATTAAAACATGTTAAAATAAAATTATGCTAAAACCAGAAACCTTTTTTTCTTGAAATCATCTGAGTATTAAATTCTACTTCATGTCCAAAATGGTATTTCTGCAGGACTGACGATCAAACACTTGGAGGCTAACTTAACACAGAGACATTTCCAACATTCCCCAACACCAACACGCACAAATCAAATGACCATGACTACAAAGTCATGGGAAGCTTGGCACCTACACACATTCTCCTTAATAAGCGAATGCTATTTTGCACATAATACATACAGTAAACAATACCCTTCTACTAAAGTTAACTTCTTTTATAGCAAGTCAAAACACAAACCTATTGAATTTTAAACATATTCCAACTGCAAAACCTTTGTAAAATTAGAGAATATGTGTCACCCTTTTTCTCACTCCCTCTCTTTAAAATACTACCACTAACAGAGTGTAATCTACATTCAAATATCCTCACCCCCCATTCCAAAATCAAGGCCATGTATATACTGGGGAACTGAAAGTTTAACAATGAACAACCTCTGATTCTGGGATATGTGGGAGTAGCAGGTTATGGAATGGTATGAATAATTAAGAAAAAGGAAAAAAAAAAAAGAATACCTAACAGTGCCATTTTTTTTCCTTTGAGAAATAGTGATACTGAATTGAGTCATTTGATCCATTCAATATTTATTATACTTACCAAATGTTCAAATAGTAAGGCTTTCGCCTCCAACAATCTGACATCCTAAATACTGGACTAAATGTTTATAGATTACTCCTTGGTCTGGGTTAGGCACCCACCTGGTATGCTGCAGGCTATGCTACACTACTAAAAGCAAGTGTGACTGTGGAAAAGAAGATAAAAGTTTTGAGGTCAAAAGAATAACATTCCAGAAGAGAATTCAGTTCAGTACCAAAACTGAGTAAAAGTCATGCATGTTCCAAATTCAACAACTGTTTGCAAAAGAACATAACAATTCTAAAGGCTAGTTTAAGATCAAACATAAGCCTCAGCACAGAAAAGACATGGACCTGTTGGAGCGGGTTCAGAGAAGGGCCACAAAGATGACCAGGGGGCTGGAGCACCTTCTCCCATGGAGACAGGCTGAGAGAGTTGGGTTTGTTCAGTCTGGAGAAGAAAAGGCTCCAGGGAGACCTTACAGCAGCTTGCAGGCTGAAGGGGGCTTATAAGAAAGATGGGGACAAACTTTTTAGTAGGGCCTGTAGTGAATGAGGCATGGGGTAACTGTCTTATACTGAAAGAGGGTAGATTTAGACTAGATACAAGGAAGACATATTTTACAATGAGGGTGGTGAAACATGGGAACAGGTTGCCCAGAGAAATGGTAGATGCCTCATCCATGAAACACTCAAGGTCAGGTTGGATGGGACTCTGAGAAACCTGTAGTAAAAGGTGTTCCTGCTTACTGCAGGGGACTTGGACTAGATGATCTCTAGAGGTCTATTTCCAAGCCAAACTATTCTATGATTCTATAAATGCCAGTAAGTGAGAGGCAAATCATACGTTTTACAGTGATCACAACTTCCCCTACCACCTCATGAAAAGTAGAATGGTACAGTGAAAGAATCCTATTCCAAAAAAAATCTGTAATTTCTACCATGATGCCTTTACTCCAAACAGAAAAAGGTGTGAAATGAACTTAGGACAGTTTTAAAAGATTAGCCAAATTTTGCATTGCAAAGTTTTATAAACTTACTACTATGCTTATTGCTTGGCTCTATATCTTTAAGGACTAAAAAGAAAAAAATAAGCTTGTATGGCTCATGGCACATTTCCCCAAGTTTCTTTTTGTCCTTTTTGGAATACTTTATATAATATTAGTCTTAATAACTCATTACTAAAGGGAAATAAAAAACATTTGCATTTCTGGCCTGATCCAAAATGAATCTGCTTAAATGAGCTGACCATCTCAATGCCCTGAGAATTGCCTATTCTGTTAAAACTAGCTCTTCTAATAGGAAAACAAGTTTTACAAATTTTTAGGGACAGATAGATGTATATGAAAGATAAACATTTCATGAAATGTGCTATCATTCTGATCTTGTCCTTATTTAGCTCTGCTGGTTGGGACTGAGATTTTGGGTATGATTCCAAAATAATTACAAAAGAAAATATGAGTGTGGTCATGCCACATGAACACAATTAAAACCTTTCAGCATCCTAGATCAAGCAAGTTTATAGTTAAGAATCTATTTCCATCACAAGCACTTTTTTTACATCTGCTAGTTATCAAATTCCATATAATTGTATTTGGTCATTAAAGCAAAAATTATTGATATAAAAAACTGAATGCTTTGCAATGAACTTTTTCTTCATGATAAATATTAAATTAAAGATGTCCTATGCAGCAGATACCGAAGATGGAAACAACTCTAAGAAAGAAAATGCTTTAACTTACTCTGGCCAATTCAGTACACAAATCTTTCCCTCTGCAGTCATCACACTAGCAGATGAGACACTTCCATCATTTCTAAGTTTATTACTATGCAATGTCTTCCACTTACAACCAATGTTTTGAACAGCTAAATAGAACCAAATTGTTATATGAACTCTTGTGAAAGGTTTTCCTTTCCAGAGTTTTATACTGAGCAAAATCGTTGCACAACAATCCTTTAGCTTTACAGAGTATTTCATGCCTGCCTAGAGGGCATTGCTTTCAGATGTCTACTCATATTAAAGAGATAGCTATATTTAAGTGAACTGGGTTTTCCTCATGAAAGGATCTTATTTTTATGAATATTAAGAATGTAAGTTCTGAGCAATAGTGACTGCATCTCCTACTGGCAAGATCAGCTTCTGTAATTTCAATTACAGAATCCAAAGTTTTTCTGTAAATATCTGTAGTGGTGACAATATCACTTTACATACTCATAATTGATGACTACCATCTATAAATACAAGATTTTCATAATGCAAGACAAAATCTAAGGATAGCCTATGTCTCAGAGAGCTGACAAGGTACCAGTGTTACCTTCTCAGATGCAAGACAGGGCATGGAAAGACTGCGCTGATCAGAAAGTCATTTTGAGGCAAAAACAAAAAGAAAACTTGCTTATGCCATGGAAGAAAGTTATTGGTCTCAATTTTCATCTTTGGCAAAAATGCTAGGTCAGGAAGTGTATGGGTTTTGCACACAACGGTGGTCACAAGACTATAGTAAAACCAACTGCTTCTAATTTCAAGTATTTTGACATTTTCTTCATAAATAACATTACCATGTTATTTCTGGAGTATCTGAATTTTTTTTCTTCCTTGAGACTCTTCCATCTAATAACAAATCAGCATGCACAGAAATTGCATTATACCAAATCTTCACCTTCAAGTTTTTTAATAAGATGCACCATACAGAAAGGTCACTGTTAATAGGTATGAGTATGCCAATCCATACACAGTGTTCGACACAGTAATTTAAGAGTTAAAATATTTCCAGATTCTACTCAAAGCAGCAAGTTTAAATACCTTAGCAAGTGATCTTACAATAGGGTTTTCCATAATTCCTTTAAGAAAAATCAGGTCTATTTCTTCAGCTCCTGTGGATGTTGGCAGATCAGTAAGGTTATCCAGGACCTGCTGCATGGCTGCTGACAAAACAAAAACAAAAAGTAAGTACTGACCAAAGTAGACTTGCATAAATAACAAAAACTCTGGGAACTACCACAACATTAACTTCAGATATGTTAAGCAACCAACTATGTCTACTGAGAACAAGTGGACAGACTGGAAAAGGAACTTTTTTTTGTTTGAAAGATGGAAATAAAGGATCTATCCAAATCTTTATCACCACAATCAACTTTAATCCAGGCCCAGCACATCCCTTTCAAGTCTTGCTACTACTTCAAGATTTAAAAAACCCAAACAAGTATAAACTATAAAGTATGCTGGGGAGGAACTCTTCGCTAGGGACTCTAGTGACAGGACAAGGGGTAACAGGTTAAAACTTAAACAGGGGAGGTTTAGATTGGATATAATGAAGTTCTTTACTGTAAGGGTGGTGATGCTCTGGAATGGGTTGCCCAGGGAGGTTGTGAATGCTCTATCCATGACAGTGTTCAAGGCCAGGTTGGATGAAGCCTTGGGTGGCATGGTTTAGTGTGAAGTGTCCCTGCTTATGGCAGGGGGGGCTGGAACTAGATGATCTTAAGGTCCTTTCCAACCCTAACTATTCTATGATTCTATGATGCTTGGTTAAGGATGTTAGAACTTAGAAAACGAAAATATTATTCCTTTAATCACAAGGAATGACTTATTAGGTCATACCAAAGATACAGTAGCCTAGTACCCTATATCTGGCCACAGCACCAGCAAAGGCCTAAGAATAAGGCACAGAAAGAGTGATACTTCTGAGAACACTTCTCTAGTATCTAAAAAGTTGTGACTATACAAGCTTCCAAAACAGTGAATGTGCTTGAATTTAACAGTTCTTGGTAACTGTTTCTTGCATGAAATCACTAATGACTGACAAATACCAAATTTATATATTGTCAGTATTGCTTTCAGAAAGCAAATTCTTAACACCTCTGAACAGGATGTCAGGATTTTGTCTCTGTATCTTGGAACAGCCATTGGTCAGAGCTGCAAGTTCTTAATGCTTTCTCTATAATACCATTTTATTTCTACATGAAAATCTAAGAACCATTTAAAGGCTTTTCTATTGCATGCTAGTTAGATAACCACATACAGTCATACGTTAAACTCACATGAAAATCAAAGTATTTTCTTTTACAGAGTATTTAGACTACGTGATGTTGAGAAGCTAGAGAAACATGCAGTTCAGAATTATTAAAACCATGCACTACAAAGCCTTTAAAAGTGAAAAATGCAGACTGAAAGAAGCTGCATTTAAAACCAAAGCTTAGTACACAACTGCAGCGCTGAAAAAGCACGGTTCGACCCTTTAACAAAATACAGGTGATCAAGTTGAATTCTCCCCTGTGCCCTATAACCACTAGATGTCAGCATCCACTACCTCCATCATTTCAATACAGCTTTCCTTGACAAGTGAAAGGCTGAGGACGGCATGCACACGGCATTCAGCTTTGCAAAGTCCTGGTATCTCCCCATTACTGTTCATCCTGACCTTCTGAGAACATCTCAGATCTTCAGATATAAAATTCATATCTTTGTGTAGGTATAATTATTACCCAGCACTGATCTCTGTGGGATTTTGGCTAGACATTCTTCAGAAGCAGTCACATGTACATACAAAAAAATGCA